>CM076582.1:1332589525-1332671612 GCA_034641835.2 Pinus albicaulis | reverse complement strand
CTTCTGTTCCTCTCTTCCTTAACTTTTCTGCCTCAATCTTCTATACTCTAAGTTACAAAGTCTGTTGCAAAATGAGGAAAATGCAAAAATAGGCATATGAAAAACAGCTTGATGAAGAAAAGAAGAAAGTTGATGAAAAACTTTTAGGCAAACAAAAACAGCTAAATGAAGAAATTTCTAAGTTACAAAGTCTGTTGCAAAATGAGGAAAATGCAAAAATGATTCAAGAAAAGGAATTTCAAGCAACTTTGGATAAGTTTAAAGATTACCCAAAGTTAAATGAATTCAAATCAGAAGCCCTTGAGGCTAATAAACTATTGACTCAGCAATTAATTGAATTTTGCTCAAAGCTGTCACATGCAGAACCTTTTTGTGATATTACTTCATCTTTGATCCAAAATATCATAACTCTTAGACAAGAAATAGATGATGCCGATGAAAAGATTTCCGAATTTCTCAACTGGCAGGACACAGAAAAGGGAAAAGAAGCAAATCTTCCTAGGATAGAGGAAAAACACAAAGAAATCTTGTTTACAGAATGGGAACATCAAATAATGAAAGCTGAGAGAGCAATATCAAGGGCCAGAAGTATGATGAATAATATCACGCAATTCATAAATGACAGCTTATACTCAATCAATCTCATTTCAGACTGTGTTCCTGGCAGTTTGCCAAAAATGAAAGAAACTGAAGACAGGTGGAGAGAAGAAATGGAAAGGAAAAGTCAACAAATCAGCAAACTTCAAACAATATCCTGGGACAGTATGTGGACGCATTTGATCAAACCAAACAATCAACAGACGGCTATCAAATTCCTATCAAACGTTGTCGATTGCCTAATTCCAGAATTTTCCGATGCCACCTATGCTGGACAGTTGCATTCTGAGATGAGTCATCCACCAAGACTCCGAGATATGTTGAACATTTGCAACTTAGCTTCATCAAGCGAGGCAGAAAAACAATGAATCAGTTTCATTCAAGATAGTCTTTCAGTTTTAATTTGATAGATTGTAGCAGTAGTATTAGGATTTTGTTATGTAATTTCTTATTTAAATCCCTCTCATGCATTTAGAGAAGGATCGGAAGTTGTAATATTTTTGGGATTTGGAGCTAACATTTTTGTACTTCATTCCTTATTATATTTATATGAAAGATCACATCTCGTGATTTTTGTGCTCAAATTATCTTTGAAGTGTTGCATTTTTGTGCCTTTGGATTTAATTTTACATCGGAGTTACTAGATCAGAGTATCACATTTCATTTGACAGTCTTCAAGATGAATGAGGTATTTTTATCTGTTCACTGTTGATTTTCTCTGTTATATGGTATTCATTTGAAGAATTTTCTATCATTTATATATTTGGTTTTCATAACATTTCCTTTTTATATTATCATTTCTGAGTATAATTGGAATGTTATCATTTATAAGCATATATGAATGGTATATAATGATGAATGCAATATGCTAATATAACTCTGTTTAATTTATTAAACAGAGTTATCTTTATTCGTTTCTGCACATTTCAATTTAATTAATAATACATTTCCATGGTTATTATTAGATTGAAACAATCTTAAGTTGTATTCACATATAATTACCTGGGTTAAAATTAGAATTTCTTTATCAGTATTTAGCTTAGATTAGATAGTTTTATTTTCTGTTAATTTAGTCCCATTTTCACCCATCCAATTCAATCCACTTAGTTATAAGGAAACTGGTCCTTTAAATCCAGTCGGAGCCACCATCCCAAACGGAAAAGGAGCTGTCTTAAGGTCCCGACCGGGTGGTTTTCCCCCAATGTTTGAAGCAGAGATTTTCTAGGCTTCAACACCTTCCTATTGAATTCAATCAAGACTATACATATAATTCACAGAGAATTTAGAAGCAATCCCTCATCATTATATACAAATGTAACCATTTACAAGAACATTCACTTATTCTTCTCAATTGGCCAGATTTTCTATTCGATGGCCTTTTTCTCCTACTCTGTCTCTGGACAACTCTGCTTCAATTCATTGCGTCCTCTTCTCCTTGACTAATACTGCTCCTTGCTTCTCTTTTTGCTACCTCTGCTACCTCTCTGCTGCCTTTTTGTTGTTTCAGGTGCTCCTCCTTTACCATGTCCTTTGCCATCAATGACAATATTTCCAACAGTTCCGCTGCCATAAGTTTCTTCGATGCCATTAGTGAGGATCCCACCTTATGGTACTTCGTATATGGAGCGCTGCACACACACACATATATATTTTGCCGCTTTACCTTTGATATATCCCAATTCTTCATAATATATGTTGGTCTACATTACATATGACAAACCCACAATAATTTCTCGCTTTTCACATCTGTCAACATATACGACGCCTTCAACATTATAATGAACCCTTTTGTTTTCATATTTAAATCCCCAGTGACCACTTATATAATGTCCTCGGGCCCCACAGTATATCATATGGTTCGCATATACAAACTCTTACATGCACATGGTTTCGTCATAATATATATATATATATATATATATATATATATATATTCCTCAGATCACCCGTTAAGAAACCCTTAACAAACCTTTGACTTTGTGTAAAGCACCAATAACTAAAGTTTGTCACCTCATATCAAACAATATATGTATGTCGCCATATATATATATGTGTGTGTGTGTGTGTGTGTGTTCCCCACTTCAATAGTCACAAGCATTACTGCGCGGCAGACTTACATTAAAACTTAAGCAAATAATTAACCATAATACATGCGCCAATAACACTCAGCCTAAGGTTAAATTATCAACCACTGATATATTTTAAGGTCTGGGCCCATATTTCAATTAAATCTCGTTTTCAATCTGACCATTCAATCAGCGAATTAACAATGATTAAAACCCAACATTATGCGAAAGTTCAACTGGGGCCCTGAAACATAAAGCACCCTTCTCATCCGATGATGGGGAACTTATCGCGTCGTCCAGGATGATCCGACGACCGTCATGCCATATCGCGTTTTTTATTGAGCCGAGCTTTAACCGCTCAAACGAACGCGATAAAAGTTGTTTTGTAAAACCTCCTTAGGACACGTGGCCATCAATGACATATATCGCGTTCTTTTTGACAATTCTACTTATCACTTCAACTATCGTGCGAACCCACTGGTTTTTGAGCACTGGTTTTACTGTTGACATTCAGGGTTTCGTTTATATTCATGGTTCCGCTTCATCAAATTATTCTCGCCTTCGTAAATATATATACTTCGTTCAAAGGTTTCATTTCATATTTCTTCAGCACTTCAATATGTGAACTTCGCCTTAACATATAAACCCTTCTTTCATTATTATTTTAATACAACACTACCATAAGGTTTAACACCCGACTGCATTAGGTTTTTATTGCTTAACTCTTGGTTCCACCTCTTACCCTCCGGGTTCTGTCTTAACCCTTCAACATTTTATTATAAACATTTTGTTGTGCTCTCACCGCCTTCACATATTAAAAACAACAGTTCTATCAGAATTGACACTGCTCATTCAAGATTGGAATCTGGATTCTGCAAAAAATCACTCTGTCTATATATGAAAGCTGCCATAGGATGAGCGTTTATGGCTTTTCAACTTTGTGTGGTGGCCCTGAATATTCCCCTAACTGTTTGTGCTTCTTTCTCTTCTGCATATTCCAACTCTTTCTCTGTGAGCTCTTCTCCATTGTAACCCCCTCTAGATCTTTGCACTCTCTATCTATTCTGCTGCCCTATCTCTGTATTCTCGGTATGTATAGTCTACTTCTCTATCAAATATAAAAAAACCCTAATTCACCAAATTGTCTTCTCCTCTGCCTCTGCTGCTATCCTTTGCCATCAATGACAACACTTCTAACAGAAAAATCCTCTCCAAATATTGTCAGGATATGAGAACATCAAGAGGAATGTTGGACAGAGTGTCCAAGATTATTGTACCAGCTTCAATAGTGTATAAAACTCCCTCCCTCCTCACATGAAACCCCCAAAAGGGTTAGCCCTAATGAAATTTCCAGATGGTTTCAACCCAGAGATGACTTATTAGTTGAGAGAAAGAGATCCTCCCACATTGGAAGACATGCAGAGGGGTGCAGTAAGTGTGGAAGAAAATCTGATTGCAAAGAGGGCTAGCATGAGAAATGAGAAGAGAGTCACTTTTAGGGAAGAGCATGCAGCCTCCACATATGATGCTAAGATTGACAACTTGATGAGAACCATGGAGAGGATGATGGAGAGGATCAACTTGAATGAAAGGGTTTCCCCTAGGGAAAATCAGCCAGCTCCTCAAAATAGAAACCAAAACTTTAGAAGAAACCCCCCTCAAATAAGACAGAGAGAACATAGAGGACCTGACCAGCAAATTAGGCCTCCATTCTAAGAAAATTATGCTGATGAAGATAAGGGGATGGTTGAAGAACTAGGAGAAAGTCAAATTAATATGATGGGAATTAATAACAAAGATATTGTTTTCCTTAGTGAAGAAGAACAAGGTTTATTTTCTTTGAATCAAACTGCGGAAGAATTTGAAGAGTATGAAGAGTATACACAAGGGTTCGAGAATGCCATCATGGAGGTGCATAGACAATATAACCTCTAAAGTAAGAAAAATTTAGATATTCCCAAGAGAAATAATTCTGAAAACTCTACTAAAAAAGCCCCTGAAGCTGATCTCAAGAAGACAATAGAGAGTTCAAAGAAAAGTACTAATATCCCTATAAAGAATGAACTAAAAAGCAGCACTAGTAGACCATCAATCAGCCCCAACAAAACTATTTCAGCTAATATCCCTAATATGACTCAATAGTCTCAAGTTGCTGCAAAGATAGTGCTTGAGAAGAATGATTCAAATCTGCCAAAAACACAGACACCATTCAACATTGAGAATGAAATTTCCAAAATAAAAATCTTTGTCCCTCTCACTGAACTGGTGAACCGGGATGTATATAGGTCCCAAGTCCTAAAAGCACTAAACATAGGAGAGATTACTGACACAATCAATCTAAATGATGACAAACCTGAACTTTTGTTTGGGCCAGAAGTAGAGGGTAAATTCCAAGAGGGAGGTGTTCCCCCATTTTATTACAGTTTGAATGTTCATGATGAAATCCTCCATAATGCCATGATAGACTCAGGTGCATCTCATAATCTCAAACTTGACCTGGAGATAACTAGACCCTACAAAGACATGTACTCATTTGACTCTAGCAAAGTTAAATGTCTAGGCCTCATCAAAGATCTATGTATTACATTAGCCTAGATATCGGCCAAGAGTCTAGTGATGGACACATTGGTGGCTAACATCCCTCCTAAATATGGTATGCTTTTATCACGTACATGGGGAGCTAAGCTTTCACACACCCTCTAGATGGATATGAATTATGCTACCATACCCATTTTTGGCCAACAAAAGAGATTGTATAGGGAGACTCTAATGAAATGCATGTTAAGTAATCTAGAAAAGCCTCATAACTACCCCCTGTACTCTTCCCATTATGACCTTGATTCATTTATTCTTTACAATGATGAAAATATTGATGAACAAGTAGTTGGAGAAGAAGAAGACCAGAGGAGAGAACAGTCAGACAAAATGGAATTTGTGCAGCACAAGTTTGAACCTAAACCTTTTTGGAACATGATTTTTTATGGTTCTTGTGGTAGAGCTGGCTTAGGGGCAGGTGTGTGGGTATGCAATACTAAAAATAACCACGCAGAAGGGCATTCTTACAAGCTCAACTTTCAGTGTACCAACAATATAGCAGAATATGAGACACTCTTTTTGGGTTTACAACTACTGAAGAAATTAGGAGCCAAAAGAATATATGTTCATGGGGATTCTGAGTTGGTCATTAAACAAATCGAGGGAGAATATTCAGCTAAGCATCCCAGATTGAGAGCATAGAGAAATGTTGCCCTGGACCTCCTGAAAACATTTGAAGAATATGACCTCGCTGCAGTTCCAAGAAATGAGAATATCCTGGCTAATGGGCCAGCATTTTCAGCCATCACTTGTCAATTGCTTCATCCTAACAAACAATATATAGTGTAGGTCAAACACCGCCCAACAATTCCTAACAATATGCGGTATTGGCAAGTCTTTGGAGATGACAAACAGATTAAGAATTTCCTGCAATTCAAGGGCGAGTTTGAAGAATCCAATTTGGATCTAGACTATGAGGAAGTTTGCTCCATGAAAGAAAAAATGTGTAGGGAGGAACCTCCTCATGATTACGATATTAATTTTTTAGCAAAGGAAGACCTAAATAGGACAGAGATGCATGATGATCCAGAAAAGGAGGAATTTGAAGTACTGTAATTCAGAGACAATACCTTTCCTAGAGGACTTGTCCCTCTAGAGGAACTATTTGATTTCAATGATGTGGCTAAGAAACCAAAGATGGAATCTACAGGAGAAAATATCGAGGACTGCAATCTGGGCAGTGAGGAGGATCCCAAGATGATAAATTTATCAAAAACACTGCCAACATCCATAAAGCATAAATACATTGCTTTGTTCAAAGAGTTTATTGATGTGTTTTCTTAGATTTATGAAGACTTGAAATCTTATGATATTGATATTATCCAACACAAAATTCTAGTCAAGGAAAAACAAAAGCCTTTCAAACAGAAACTACGTAGGATAAATACTGTCTTAATGCCTCTAGTTGAGAAGGAGATCAAAAGAATGTATTATGCTAAGATAATAGTCCCAATCAGGTACTCCGAATGGGTTTCTAATATTGTACCTACAAGAAAGAAGACAGGTGAGATTAGGCTCTACATTGAATTCAGAAATACGAACAAGGAATCTCTTAAGGACAACTACCCCTTACCAAATATGCACCACATATTGCAAAAGGTAGTGAGCTCCAAGAGAATCTCTTTGCTAGATGGTTTTTCAAGCTACAATCAAGTGTTGGTACATCCAGATGATCAACCCAAAACAACTTTTACTACTCCTTAGGGCACCTTCATGTATGCAAAAATGCCCTTTGGATTAATAAATGTTGGTGCCACTTTTCAAAGAGAAATGGATATTTCTTTTTCAGAAGAAATTGGTCTTTTCATTATGATCTACCTTGATGATATTACAATGTACTCGAAAATTGATGAAGAACATTTGGCCCATTTGTGTTGAAGATTGCAACAAGAAACAGTGAAGGAGGCATCCTGAAACATCTTTCCTGATCCTAGTTGGAAAGTGATCACCAAAACTAGGTGGGGGCCACACAGGTGATTTTTGGCGCAAAGTCTATTTTTAGACTGTCTATTTTTAGACTGTCTATTTTTAGACATTTGGAGCATATTCTATAAGTTACAGGATGCTATTTGTGGATGGTTGGTCAAGTTGGAAAAACAGATGGATTTCTATTTTTAGACATATTGGGCGGAATCTATTTTTAGATTGCCATTCTAAAAATAGATATGTCGAATATTATTAGCTCTTAATAATATTTGGACTCTAAACATTATCTTATTCTCTTGGAGCACTTTAGTTAAGTGCACAGATGTGGCACACAGAGCCTATTTAAGGAATTACGCTATTCCTAAGGGTTAAGTGGAGCTATTGCATGGATACTTCGCTTAGAACTCATGTGACAGTAGTTTCAGGAGTTGATTGAGGAAGTTAGTGGAGTTGTATTCGCCTTTAACTAATCTAAACATAGTTGAGCTATTTGTATCTAGTTTAACCGATTGATACAATTAGTGAGAGTGGTGTGAATTAATTATTAATTAATTCACTAATTATAAACCCACACCACTAAGGAATACATCGCTAACTTCATGGCATGGACAGGGGCCATGAGACCAAAGGCAAAGATAGGTGAAAGGGCAAGTGAATATATCACAGACTATAAGCAGATGCATGCTTTGCATCCAAAACCCTAGTAGATACGTTCATAAAGACCGTGTGAGCAAGTCTCGGGGGGTACACCTCATCAAGAGGCATTCTTTCGCAGGGATTATGGTCAAATAGAGGCAGGCTAAAGGCTGGCAAAGATCGGTGCATGGGATTTGTAAGATCGGGCCTGATTAGTGTGTAGCAAGTGGAGATTATACTGAGAGCTTGTGAGGAGCTTTGTATGATGATTGTTACATGATCTCTATGACATATATAATATACAGATATTTGGGTTTTTCAGCTTTAAGCTTTCCCATTACATACTGTGTTCATATGTGTGAATTTTTATATTTTTAATGTGTGCATGCAATTGATTTTATTTCCGCATATAATGATCAATGGTAGAAAAGATTATGTATTGTGCATGAAGATAAAATAGTGTGTGATTAGGAGAATCTCGATGGATAACATATCATTTATTCAAATTTCTACATGGTATCAGAGCAATATTGATCATTGGAGCAATTGCAAAGCATTAAAGAAATCTTGGCATAACAAATTGGTGCATGCATTGTGGGTTGATAGACTGACAACTAAGAAATCAATTGGCATGTCACCATACTAGTTAGTCTATGGAATGGATGCAGTTTTCCCAACATCTTTGGGAGTGCCAACCATGAAACTCATTCAAGAAGTGCAAGCTGAAGAAAATGATGTATAAAGAAGAATAAGCCAGACCATTTAGCTGCAACAGTCTGGAGAAAATGTGTACAATAGAATTCACGTGGTGCAAGAAAGCATGAAGAAGATTTTTTACAAAAGAACAAAAGCAAATGATTTCAAAATTGGAGACAAAGTGTTGAAATGGGATTCCAGAAGAGAGGATAAAGGTAAGCATGGAAATTTTGACAACCTATGAAAGGCCCATACATTATTCAAGTTTTAAGAGGAGATAATGCATTTTCTTGCAAGAGATGGATGGAACATAGTTGTTTAGGGGTCTTGTCAATGGCAGGATGTTGAAACATTATTTCTGTTGAAAACTCAAATGAAACTTTCACCATTGTAAATACCATAGCTTTACAAGTTTCAATAATCTGTGTACAAGGTTGAAGTCCGAAGTGAAGGCCATAAGCTTAGTCTGATAAGAAAATATGTTAAAATTTCTTAAAGTGTTGCAAATCAAAATGCCACTACTATTGAAAGAGTTTTGTGCAGTCATATAGTTTAAGCATGATTGCAAAATTTTTGAGTTTTTTGCTGATAGGTTAGAAAATGAAGATTTTCCAAACCATTTAATCTTGGCTTATCAGTAGGTAGGTAGAAAATGACTTTGGTTCAACAGTCTAATCTGAACCAATAGGAGAAATAAGGGATAGGTGATAGGTTAGAAATTCAAAAGAAAAAATGATATCAGGATCTACAAGTCTAAATGCACCCCAAAAGAAAGAAAAATGATTAGAATCATAGATTGGGTAGGTAGGTGTGCAAATGGGCTCTCAGTATTCTGAGCATTATTCCAATTTTCAGTTTCAGATCAAGTGTGTTCCAGACTTCAGTTTGCAGAGAGCGTTGACTTCAGTTTGAAGGTTTTCAACCACAGAAGTTGTAGCAGATCAGGTTGCAGAGTTGGGATCAACCCAGTGGATCAAGCCACTAATCTATGGTGTTCTTGACACCTCCTGAAGGAGCTGCCATCCCCAGCTGGAGCCACTGTTAGACCCCTGTATTTCATAGTATCACCAGGTGACTGATTATTGCTTGGATTTTTCTCACTGAAAATAATATTCCATGGTTATCATTTATTTTCAGAGAACGAAAGGGAGAGCCTGACTGCCAAGAGCTTCAAAAGACTTCATCTACCATTTTTAGTTCAAGGAAGGAGGAAAGGGTTGCTGATTAAGTACAATAGTGAGAAAAATTCCATACTGCCCTCAGTCTTTCCATCTACTTTCTTCTTACCTTTCCTAAACAACTCTAAGCTCCCATGCTCTGAATCCCCATTTGAACCTGTTGTGACCAGCAACAACCCCCCTTTTTATTTAATATTAGTAATAATACTAAATAAATGGGGACCCTTAGTTAAAAAATCCAAAAAAAATCAATTAGGATTTGTTTGCCTTTTCAAATAAAACTTTCTATCATAAACTTATAGAAATCCCTTAGAAATAACATTAAGAAACACTTAAGTTTATGATAGATTACGATAAAATTGCTCTTTAAACAAAATAGCGCATCCATAGCAAAATGGTATATATCTTTTATAAAACTGAAAATGCGATTTTGCGCTTTTGTGATAATGCGATCCCAAAAGCTTATACAATAAACGTATTGGTCGCAGATCGCATAGCGCAGAAAACAGAGGTGATTAATGAATACCTTTTGCGCTATTTTCAATTTTGCACTTTTGCGAGATTTGCGATGTGCGCTTTTGCGCTATTTTACATAACTGCGACGGCTTCATTTTGCAATATTGCGATATTGCGACATTGCGCAACAAATTGCAGATCGCAATGTCGCAGATTCATGTAGGCGCGTTGTCCAAAGGCAATCTTCCCATATATCAAATCTGTTATGCACTTTAATGATTAAATTAAATCATTGGATTGATTATTAATGGTAAATGAGATTGTGTTTGGATTGAAAGTCGTTTCACGATTAAAATATTATATTTCATCTGCTTTCACATTTAAAACAGTCTCATCACCTTTCTTATGCCATTACTCTCATTTACTCGTAAAACGCAGGCACGAAGGAGCAAACGTCTATACACAGCTTTCACGAAACACTATGGGTAAGAAGGAGAAGAGCTCGAGTTCTGAAAACAGAGAAATGGCTTCGCTGTATGCAAACACCGCTTGTAATAAGGATGCCAGTATATCCACTTGGGAAGAAATGTATAATCTGTTAGAGGAAGAAAATCCTGTGGTGATGAAAGTTGTGGCTACAGCAGGTTCCAATAATACGTCTGAGGCAACCCTTAGAGAACTGGCTTGTTCATTTCTGCATAGGATAGCGACAAGACCAAGGATTCTCCCATATACGGAAATGGTAAAATGGGTACTGGACAACACTGATATTTCAGACAGGAAATTTAAAACTCCATCTAAAGAGCTAATCGGGTCATTCTCCACGGAAGACGTGAGGCTGATGTATAAGTTGCCGGAACCTCCTGCGCCTTATAATAAGCAAGTTATGAAAGAATTTGCCAGAGAACATGCAAATTTGTCAGAATGCACACAAGAATGGACCAAAAGAGATGAGCCATTGAAGAAAAATAAACACGGGTGGACAGTACCAAAAAAAGGATGTTTTAGACGTTGTTCACAAGTTCAAACATCCAAGTGGGAAAATTGACGCAGTTTCTACCACAAGATAAGGTATGTAAGTTTGCCAAAATTTATCCTCTATAGAGCTTTTAGAAGTTACTGAAGAAGCTGTTGGGGGTCAAAAGTTCTCAGAGAAACATAAAGCTCTTCTTGAGAAAAATCGGGAGTTGAAGAAGACTTAAAATAACTGTAAGACAAAATGAGGAAACATTGACCAAATTCAAGGCACTTCATGCTGAGTAAGGAAAAAGATGTGTAGCGTGTTCGGCACAGAGGAAAATTACTGCGAAAGGTCAAATCGATAAAAACGAAGCTACTTTGGCTAAAGTATGATATGAGAAAATGGCGAAGCAAAATCAAGATAAAATTGCAAAATTAATAACAGAGCAATAAGCTCAAATAAACTGGGATGCACAAATCAGAAGGGCAGAAAAGGCAGCAGAGGAGGCGGCTACAGCGGCAAACATTCTTACTGATTGTGTAAATGACAATTTACACAAAGCTAATTTGATTCCTAAAATTGTTCCAGGATATCTCCCACGGGCAAATCAACTGCAAACAGAATGGAGGCAAAAGGCAGAAGAAAGAGCAAAATCTATCCAAGGGCTGACAAGATTGAATTGGGACTCATACTGGATGTACTTGGTGAAGCCACACAGTCAGCACAGTGCGCTTAATTGTATCATCAATGCTACAGAGAAGATTGCTCCTATGCTTGCCGACTCTGTCTTTTCAGGACAGTTGAATTCTGAAGTCGGTCAACCGCATCTTCTCAAAACTATGCTAGATGCCTGCAAGTTTAAAGATCAAGTTCATAGATAGTTAGATTTAGTTTTAATTTTACTGTATTTTAGCCTAGGAAAAAGACGGTCATTGAACCGAATCCTTAATTTTTGTAATAGACTATTTTTAGATTTAGCTAAGTAGTATTTAAACCCTTCTCATGCATTTAGAGAGGGGTCCTGGATCTTAATATTTTTGACTTGGAGATTGCATTTATGTACTCCATTGTCTTATATATTTTTAAAAAGGATCACATCTGGTGATTTTCATGCGGAATTATCTTTGAAGTGTTGCATTTCTGTACCTTGGAATTTGATTTTGCATCAAAGTTACTGGATTAGAGTATCACATTGCATTTGAAAGTCTTCAAGATGAATGAGGTATTTCTATCCTTTCATTGTTGATTTCTTTTGTCTTATGATATTCGCTTTAAAATTGCTATCATTTATATATATTTGTTTTCACAACGCTTCCTTTTATATATCATTTCTGAGTATAATTGAAACGTTATCTTTCATAAGTGTATAGATGGTATACAATGATGAATGCAATATGTTAATACAACTCGATTTAATTTCTTAAACAGAGTTATCTTTATTTGTTTCTTCACATTTCGATTTTAATTATAATACATTTTTATGGTTATTGTTAAATTGGAATAATCTTAAGTTGTATTCACATATAATTTCCCGAGTTAGTGTTAGAATTTCTTTATCAGTATTTAGTTTAAATTAGATAGTTTTATTTCAGTCAATTTAGTCCCATTTTCACTCATCCAAATCAACCCATCACCAATCCATTTAGTTATAAGGAAACTGGTCCTTTAAATCCAGTCGGAGCCACCATACCAAACGGAAAAGGCGTTGTCTTAAGGTCCCGACCGGGTGGTTTTCCCCGATGTTTGAAGCAGAGATTTTCTAGGCTTCAACATTTTTGGCGCTAGAAGGAGGGTCTAAGCTATGAATGGCAAGTAAATCTTTATCCACAAGCCATTCTGAGAGCAAAACACCCTCATTAACTTCTTCAATTTCTTCTAAAATTTAAAATCCTAGAGAAGAAATTGCAGAAAATATTCAGACACCCACTACCAAAATCTCAAAACATTCAGACAATCAACATCCTGAGTCTCCCGAAGTTCAAGATTTAATTCATAAATTGAAATGATTCTCATTATCTCTAGAAGAGTCTGAAATATCTGAAGGTAGTGTAACTTCAAAATTTGTTTCTTCGAAACCTCTTACTAGGCTTCAAAGTGAAAAACTTGGTATTTCTCCAAAAGAATTCCCTTTACCTAGTAGAGTCAAGACAAGAAAAACTCAATCGGAATCAGTAAGTGATATAAGTTCAACATCTAATATTCAAATACCTGTTTCCGAAATCCCTTCTCAACAAAGTACAGTAGTTTCCACATCATCTCCTCAATCATCATTAATCTCAACATCATCTATTCCAACAATTTCTATTCAAACACCACCGGTTTCTACTATCCCTCCGATAGTTGTTCCAATAATGGCACAGAGACCATGGTCTACTCCAGGAGCAGTCAACATGGCTGCACCTTTACATGATTTACCAGACAATCCTGGAAAATGGCTTCCAAAGTTTAGCTCAGATCTTAACATTCAAGCTGAAGAACATATCAATAACTTTATGCTGGCTATTAATTTGAATGGAGTCATACATGAAGATGTTGTAGTTAGATTATTCCCTTATACTCTCCAGGGAGTAGCAGGATCATGGTACTTTTCATTACCATCAGGATCCATAACAAGTTGGGACATTTTTGCAGATCATTTTTTAACCAAATTTGGAGATGACCGCTCAATAGCAACTTTACTCAATGACCTCTCAAATTTGAAGATAGAACCCAAGGAACCCATTAAAGAATTCAATGCTAGATTCAACAAACTCTTGAACAAAATTCACACAGATTCACAGCCCAGTGAACAAGTCAGAATTGAATGGTACATAACTGCCTTACCCTCAAACATAGTAATTTTCGTGGACAGAGTTGCAAAGCCTACATTAGCTGAGAATATGAAAGAAGCTATTGCAGTGAAAAAACGAATTACTTCTCTGGAAAAGAAAAATGCTATCGAGGAAAGGAAATCAAAGAAAGTCAGCTTCAAAGATGATTCAAAGAAAAAGGCCAAAGATCCATACGACATGGAAGGTTTACAGAGAGTTCTTAAAACCATGTCAAATGAAATGGTTGAAATTAAAAAACAAGTGGCTGAAACTTCTACCAAGAAACCATTCCGAAATTTTAGAAGAAACCAAGTTGAATCTAAACCTCCTAATGCAATCTCTAATGCAGAATCAGAAGAAGAGGAATAGGAAGAAGATATATTTATAGTATCATATGAAGAAAATGAAAATGAAGAAATAGTTGAATTGAATGGAATGTGGGATTTTATTCTCCCTAATTCTGATAGTGAAGAAGCTATGCCTGTAAGTACTAGGAGTAAATCCATAGCGGAACCAGTGCAAACAGTTCCTAAAAAGAAAATTACAACTCCAAGTACCAAAGACAAATCCCCTGTAAAGAAAACTTCTCCATTGCCTACTCAAAATCAGCCATCCTCTTCTAATCCTTCTACATCAACAACAAAGACTTTAGTAGTGTCAGATCCTATGGAATACAACATTGTCGAGGACATGAAAAAGATCAAAGCTAATATTTCCTTACATGAACTCAGCAAACTTAAACACCAGCAAAAGTTGTTATTGAAAGAATTAAACGCTACACCAATTGCTCCTTTACCAAACGGTGTAGTTGCAAAAGCAGTGAGAGGAACTGGTAAGCCACCAGATAAGGTAGATGCTACTGATACTATGCTCATTGGGGAAAAGTCAAATTCTCAAACTCCTCCTTTTCTTTTGACTTATGAGATGTACAATAAAAATCTGCACAATTGTTTGATTGATTCTGGAGCTTCCTCCAATATAATGCCTACTTCTGTCTATGCTAAATTGAATATCGAACCACATAAATCAGCAGTTCATATCGTTCAATTGGATCGCTCTAAAGTCCAAGTGGTAGGAGAAATCAATTCAGTTACTATCAGATTAGCCTCCGATCCTAGGATTGTCCAAAGAATTGATATTTTGATTGCTGATATTCCTGAATTCTATGGATTAATCTTGAGCAGGGACTGGTCTGCGAAACTTAATGGTTATATCTCGACTGATTATTCGCATATGTGGTTTCCCTACAAAGGGAAACCAAATTAAATTAAAATTGAACGAGAAAAACATATGACGCACACTATCACTGAATTCGAACAACCTAATGAGCCTGTGGCATTCAACAACAATATTCTTGGAGGTTATTCTGCTGAATCATTTCTTGGAAACTTCGAAGCTCCTCAATCACCTTTTTCTGTAAATACTTTTGTTTCTCAGATAGAAAATTTTTCACAATCTGATTCTTCCACAATTGTAAATATTTCTGATGTAATTGTAGATAAGCCAATAGACAAATCTTTATTTTGGTCGTTATATTTTGATGGATCGAAGTCTAGTGATGGAGCTGGAGCTGGATGCATCTTAATTGATCCAGATGGGGAGAAAACCATGCTGTCATGTAGGTTAGAATTTGAGTGTACTAACTATACCGCAGAATATGAAGCCTTGGTTCAAGGACTTTATAAAGCTATAGGGTTAGATGTTAAATACTTGAAAGTCTTTGGTGATTCCGAAATTGTCATAAAACAAGTTAGGAATACTATTCATTGCCTTTCAGGACATCTTAAACACTATCAAACCCTAGTACAAGATCTCACCACTCATTTTTTAGCATTCAATACTTCTCCTATTCCTAGGAATCAGAATACATCAGCTGACTTGTTAGCTAATGTTGCATCTAAACTCCTACCTGTTGAAGATTGCAGTCCTGATAGGTTTTCTGTAGAATTGATTTTTCGTCCATCTGTCCCAGATAATGTTACAAATTGGAGAGTATTATATCATGATCAAGATATTCTAAATTTCATGACCTCGGAGAAATCATATGATGAGCAAATTATTGACGAAGATGATCATGATTTACAAATTGCTTCAAAAGGTAATGAAAACCCCATTCCAAAATCTGTTGTTAAATTAGAGGATTTATATGACATTAAAGACAGATTCAAGAAAGTCACTAATACTAAACTTCAAAGCTCTACCTTGAAGTTTGAATTAGTAAATCTTGGTTCTGATTCTAAACATCAAAACATTAACTTAGAACTCAATTTAACACCAGAGGAAAGGAATGCGTTCATTAAACTTCTGAACAAGTATAAAAACGTTTTTGCTTGGAATTATGATGATTTAAAAACGTATGATACTTCGATTATTCAACATACAATTCCAATGCTTCCTGATATTAAACCTGTTCAACAAAAGTTGAGAAAGATCCATCCAAATCTCGAAAGTCAAATCAAATCAGAACTTAATAAACTTTTAAAAGCCAAAATCATTTTTCCAGTCAGGCACTCCAATTGGGTTTCCAATATGGTACCTGTAAGGAAGAAGAATGGTGATATAAGAATCTGTATTGATTTCGGAAATTTAAATAAGGCATGTTTAAAAGACAATTTCCCATTGCCAACCATGGAACAGATACTTCAAAAGGTAGTTGGTTCTGAACTTATGTCTTTTCTCGATGGATTTTCGGGCTATAATCAAGTTTTAGTTCATCCAGATGACAGATTGAAAACAACTTTCAGAACAAAATGGGGAACTTATGCTTATCAGAAAATGTCTTTTGGTCTAATAAATGCAAGAGCAACTTTTCAAAGGGCCATGGACATAGCATTCAAAGGTCTAATCAATAAATCAGTTGTTGTTTATCTTGATGACATAACAGTATTTTCAAAAAAGAGAGCCAATCATCTACATGATTTAAAGCAAATATTCGAAAGATGTAGAAGGTTTTGTATTTCCTTAAATCCAAAGAAATATTTCTTTGCTTTAGATGAAGGAAAACTCTTAGGATTTGTTGTGTCAAAAGATGGTATATATATTGATCCAGATAGAGTGAAAGAAATTTCTGATATTTCTTTACCTCATAACAAAAAATCCATGCAATCATTTCTTGGGCAGATCAATTTTGTAAAAAGATTCATTCCTGATTTTTCTTTAATTGTTTTACCTATGCAAAATATGATCAAGAAGAATTCAATATTCAAATGGACGCATAAAGAAAAAGAAGCTTTTGATTCAATCAAACAAGCAATCATTAATGCACCAGCATTGAATACCCCGGATTTTTCTAAAGATTTTACTTTGTATACTCTGGCCACTGAAACATCCTATGCAGCCGTTTTAACACAACTCAATGATCAAAAAATCGAAGCACCAATTTCTTTCTTTAGCTCAAATCTGCAAGGAGCTGAGCTTAATTATTCCGATGTTGAAAAACAAGCCTTTGCTGTGTTTAAATCAATCAAACATTTCAGACCTTTTCTCTTGAAAACACATACAAAAATCATTGTCTCATTCTCTGCAGTGAGGCAATTATTAATTCAAAAAGAAGTAGGAGAAAAGAGAGCTAACTGGGTAACAACCTTGCAAGAATATGATATTGATATTAAACCGGCTAAGATTGTTAGAGGACAAGGTTTTTGCAGATTATTGGCAGGAGCTCATAACATACCAGAAAATCAAGATTCAAATCAAGATATTCAAGTAAGTCAGATAAATGTTACAGATTCTGAATCTCAGTATGTTGATCTTATCTATTACTTGAAAAATGGGTATGCTCCTTCTAATCTCAGCTATAAGAGTAAACGCGCTTTAAGGTTAAAGGCTATTAAATATGAGATCATTGATAATGTGTTATTTAGAAAAAATTATGATTCAATTTTATTAGGATGTCTTGAAAAGACTGAAGCTGAAAAGGTTTTGCATGAATTGCATGATGGACCAGCAGGAGGTCATTTTGGAGGTGATACCACAGCTCACAAAATAATTCGTGCTGGGTATTATTGGCCTACCCTTTTTAAAGATATGCATGATTACGTAAGGAAGTGCCAAATTTGTCAAACTGCAAGTGGAAGACAAAGGAAACCAGCTTTTCCTTTGCAACCAGTGATTATTGAGCAACCATTCGAACAATGGGGGCTTGACATTATTGGTGAGATAGTACCTCATTCTTCCAAACAGCACAAGTACATCCTTACTGCAACTGATTACTTTACAAAATGGGTAGAGGCAATCTCGTTGAAGGTAGCCAATTCTGATGCAATTATTGATTTCATAGATCAATTCATCATAACCAGGTTTGGTGTACCGCAAGCTCTTGTCTTTGATAATGCATCTTACTTCTCTGGAAATAGTTTAATAGAATTTGCGGTCAAAAGAGGTTTTAAATTAAAATATTCAGCAAATTATTATCCACAAGGTAATGGTTTGGCTGAATCCACTAATAAAAACCTTATCAAAATCATTAAAAGGACCGTTGATCAAAATCAAAAGAACTGGCATAAATCTTTAATCTTTGCGTTATGGGCTGATCGTATCACTGAAAAAGCTTCAATAGGGACTTCACCTTTCAATCTGGTTTATGGAAAAGAAGTTGTGATACCATCAAATTTAACTCTTCCATCATTAGCCCTAGTGCAATTTAATGAAGAAAATCCTTCTTCATCTATTCAATTGAGATATGATCAAATTCTTAAACTAGAAGAAGATAGGAATAAAGCAAAAATTACTCATGAAAAACATCAACAGCTTGTAAAATCTTCTTTTGATGCAAGTTCTACCGGCTCAAAAATTTTGTCAATTGGTGATCTTGTTCTGAAATGGGATAAAGCACACGAAGAAAAATGTAAACATACCAAATTTCAGAAAATGTGGCTTGGACCATTTCAGATCGTTGAGAAGATAGGCTCAAATACATTCATACTCCAAGATCTAACGGGTAAGAGAGAATCTCTTCCTGTAAATGGGCTTATCTTGAAGAAATTCTTTTCATAAGGAGGTAACCCCTTCTTAACTATACATATTCCTTTCTGCAGAATTTTGATTGTTTTTTGTTTTTGCAAATAAAGGTTGTTAATAAGTCTCTGATTGACTGTTTACTATTTAAGAAAATTTCTTCGGAAAAATATTATAAATATTTATTTTGTGTAAATAAGAATTTTTAAAGTAATGATCACAGTTTTTGAATAGTTTGAAATAAAATGTTAAACTTTGAAAGATTATTTCAATCATTTACATGATCTTTTGAAAACTTGAGAAGAATGTAAATCATCATAAGTTTATTAAGCAGAGAAAGGTTATCTATCAAAGTAAAGATTTTTTCAAAGTTTTGGAACTTAAAAAAAACTCTGAAAATTGTCATCCATTGATTCTTAAGGATAAAACTATTTCACCCCATCCATTTAAGTTGTGATTTTTTAGAATGTAATTCTAAGAAATTTGGAAATTTAAAGAGATAAGAGGTCTCATTATGAGCCGACTTACCATGTTCATAAGGAGCAATAAAACTGACATTACCAATACTGCATACCAAAACAGGGTAATGGCTTATAAATGTAAGACAAGGGGTCTCATCACGAGCCAACTTGTTCAGTTTAATTATAACTAGTGAATGGCATTGTTATTAACTGGCTACCAAACCAGAACAATGGCTCTTAAAATAAAAATAAATAAAAGACAAAAACATGAGATAATAGGTCTTATGAATTTATCTTTTAAAAATTCATAATTTTAATTGGATGGGACAATGAATGGTTAATGGTTTAAAGGTAACCCTGTCGAGACTATGAACGTTTGCTGGCAGCAGAGGCAATACCTATGAAAATAGAGTATATTATAAAACCAAAACTTGGAGAGAACCACTTACTTCATTATTAACACCAATCAAATCTTGAGATAACCCAAAATGTTTTTATTCTTAAGGAATTAGAAAGAAATTATGAAATGATTTTTATTTCTTTTTTCATAGTTACATTTTATTTGAATTATCCTAAGATAGTTTTCATTATCTTTAAAAATCTTTACTTACTAAAGATATAGTGTTCATTTTATTTTTTCAAAGATAACTGTTTCTTTCAGTGAATCGCCAATTGTTGTGACCAACAACAACCCCCCTTTTTATTTAATATTAGTAATAATACTAAATAAATGGGGACCCTTAGTTAAAAAATCCAAAAAAAATCAATTAGGATTTGTTTGCCTTTTCAAATAAAACTTTCTATCATAAACTTATAGAAATCCCTTAGAAAGAACATTAAGAAACACTTAAGTTTATGATAGATTACGATAAAATTTCTCTTTAAACAAAATAGCGCATCCATAGCAAAATGGTATATATCTTTTATAAAATTGAAAATGCGATTTTGCGCTTTTGCGATAATGCGATCCCAAAAGCTTATACAATAAACGTATTGGTCGCAGATCGCATAGCGCAGAAAACAGAAGTGATTAATGAATACATTTTGCGCTATTTTCAATTTTGCGCTTTTGCGAGATTTGCGATGTGCGCTTTTGCGCTATTGCGCAATTTCCGCTTTTGCGCTATTTTACATAACTGCGACTGCTTCATTTTGCAATATTGCGATATTGCGACATTGCGATATTGCGATATTGCGCAGCAAATCGCAGATCGCAATGTCGCAAATTCATGTAGGCGCGTTGTCCAAAGGCAATCTTCCCATATATCAAATCTGTTATGCGTTTTAATGATTAAATTAAATGATTGGATTGATTATTAATGGTAAATGAGATTGTGTTTTGATTGAAAGTCGTTTCACGATTAAAATATTATATTTCATCCGCTTTCACATTTAAAACAGTCTCATCACCTTTCTTATGCCATTACTCTAATTTACTCGTAAAACGCAGGCACGAAGGAGCAAACGTCTATACAAAGCTTTAACGAAACACTATGGGTAAGAAGGAGAAGAGTTCGAGTTTTGAAAACAGAGAAATGACTTCGCTGTATGCAGACACCGCTTGTAATAAGGATGCCAGTATACCCACTTGGGAAGAAATGTATAATCTGTTAGAGGAAGAAAATCCTGTGGTGATGAAAGTTGTGGCTACAGCAGGTTCCAATAATACGTTTGAGGCAACCCTTAGAGAACTGGCTTGTTCATTTCTGCATAGGATAGCGGCAAGACCAAGGATTCTCCCATATACGGACATGGTAAAATGGGTACTGGACAGCACTGATATTTCAGACAGGAAATTTAAAACTCCATCTGAAGAGCTAATCGGGTCATTCTCCACGGAAGACGTGAGGCTGATGTATAAGTTGCCGGAACCTCATGCGCCTTATAATAAGCAAGTTATGAAAGAATTTGCTAGAGAACATGCAAATTTGTCAGAATGCACACAAGAATGGACCAAAAGAGATGAGCCATTGAAGAAAAATAAACACGGGTGGACAGTACCAAAAAAAGGATGTTTTAGACGTTGTTCACAAGTTCAAACATCCAAGTGGGCAAATTGACGCAGTTTCTACCACAAGATAAGGTATGTAAGTTTGCCAAAATTTATCCTCTATAGAGCTTTTAGAAGTTACTGAAGAAGCTGTTGGGGATCAAAAGTTCTTAGAGAAACATAAAGCTCTTCTTGAGAAAAATCGGGAGTTGAAGAAGACTTGAAATAACTATAAGACAAAATGAGGAAACATTGACCAAATTCAAGGCACTTCATGCTGAGTAAGGAAAAAGATGTGGAGCGTGTTCGGCACAGAGGAAAATTACTGCGAAAGGTCAAATCGATAAAAAATGAAACTACTTTGGCTAAAGTATGATATGAGAAAATGGCGAAGCAAAATCAAGATAAAATTGCAAAATTAATAACAGAGCAATAAGCTCAAATAAACTGGGATGCACAAATCAGAAGGGCAGAAAAGGCAGCAGAGGAGGCGGCTACAGCGGCAAACATTCTTACTGATTGTGTAAATGACAATTTACACAAAGCAAATTTGATTCCTAAAACTGTTCCAGGATATCTCCCACAGGAAAATCAACTGCAAACAGAATGGAGGCAAAAGGCAGAAGAAAGAGCAAAATCTATCCAAGGGCTGACAAGATTGAATTGGGAATCATACTGGATGTACTTGGTGAAGCCACACAGTCAGCACAGTGCGCTTAATTGTATCATCAATGCTACAGAGAAGATTGCTCCTATGCTTGCCGACTCTGTCTTTTCAGGACAGTTGAATTCTGAAGTCGGTCAACCGCATCTTCTCAAAACTATGCTAGATGCCTGTAAGTTTAAAGAACAAGTTCATAGATAGTTAGATTTAGTTTTAATTTTACTGTATTTTAGCCTAGGAAAAGGACGGTCATTGAACCGAATCCTTAATTTTTGTAATAAGACTATTTTTAGATTTAGCTAAGTAGTATTTAAACCCTTCTCATGCATTTAGAGAGGGGTCCTGGATCTTAATATTTTTGACTTGGAGATTGCATTTCTATACTCCATTGTCTTATATATTTTCAAAAAGGATCACATCTGGTGATTTTCATGCGGAATTATCTTTGAAGTGTTGCATTTCTGTACCTTGGAATTTGATTTTGCATCAGAGTTACTGGATTAGAGTATCACATTGCATTTGAAAGTCTTCAAGATGAATGAGGTATTTCTATCCTTTCACTGTTGATTTCTTTTGTTTTATGATATTCGCTATAAAATTGCTATCATTTATATATATTTGTTTTCACAACGCTTCCTTTTATATATCATTTCTGAGTATAATTGAAACGTTATCTTTCATAAGTGTATATAGATGGTATACAATGATGAATGCAATATGTTAATACAACTCTGTTTAATTTCTTAAACAAAGTTATCTTTATTTGTTTCTGCACATTTCAATTTAAATAATAATACATTTTCATGGTTATTGTTAAATTGGAACAATCTTAAGTTGTATTCACATATAATTACCGGGGTTAGTGTTAGAATTTCTTTACCAGTATTTAGTTTAAATTAGATAGTTTTATTTCAGTTAATTTAGTCCCATTTCCACCCATCCAAACCAATCCATTTAGTTATAAGGAAACTGGTCCTTTAAATCCAGTCAGAGCCACCATACCAAACGGAAAAGGAGCTGTCTTAAGGTCCCGACCGGGTGGTTTTCCCCAATGTTTGAAACAGAGATTTTCTAGGCTTCAACAGAACCCTAAAACCCACACACACATAACCTTTCACACTTATCCTTGTATAAAACCTGCTTATTATCTAAGTCTGAAGTTTTATTTCCATAGCTCTTCCTGCCCACCAAACAGTCGTGTTATGCAACATAAGCCTTACCTGTTGTCTGCACTTCGCAGCCCGCATATTTTAAACCTTACCTCTTAATACTTATGCCCAATATTGTTTTTCCGTCGATGCGATGAGGTGGGACCCGTCATACCTTACCTCATTATTAAAACGGCATGAAAACCTTCATATTTCTCATTTTCCTTACCTCCCTCTTGTTCACACCCTTCAACGCTTAGCACGTCGCATTTCGCACTGCGCACATTTCACAACTTACCCATTACAACGCCCGCAAGTTAGATGTTTTAACTTGCAATATGTGTATGGGAGGGACCCACGTTGTCGTCATATACACCTTTGATGCTTGCAAATCCTTCATATTATGTTTGGGCGACTTTTTTCCATTTTCTAACTAAACTTCACTTGTCCGCTTGGAGAAACTTATGGTGGGGTCCATCTCCCGATCACAATCGCAAATCACAATGTTTAAAGGATGGGCGCGAGTGGTAAGCATTAAGATCACCTAAGTACGATGTATGACGGTGGGACCCAAGCGCACATCGAAAATGTCAAAAGACAAGTGTTAAGGAAAATGTAAGAACGACAAAATGCGAAGTGTGATATCGAAGCGGATGCGATGTATTCCAGAACCAAGATCTAAGAATTTTCAGGTCTAGGTGAACAAGTTTTTACATTGTTTTGTGTGTAAAAGGATCAAGTCAGGCATACGAGGTTTGAAGCTCATTTCATGAAACATTTTCAGGTCCGGGTGAAAGAGTTTTTACGTTTTTTGTGTGTAAAAGGATCAAGTCAGGAATACGAGGTTTGAAGCTCGTTTCATGAAGAAATAAGGTTAAAAGCAAAGCAAGGTTGAATGTCACCGCAACAAATAAATATACCAAATAAGGTAAACTTGGGCAAAGGGCGTGCACGTAGAACTATTACCATATACAAGCAGAGATGAGAAAGGTAGTAAAATCATCAGCATAGTCACTAATCAATGTAAAGTGGCTAGCATAGCACTAGACTTAATTACCCAACATCGATCTTCTGAAAAGCAAGTCCAGATGTCAGGACCATCATTTGTTGCCTCTTTGGTATCATCACATACCACTTCCAAGACTACGTTTGATCCTATGAAGATCCATTGAAGCTTTGAGATACATGAAGAGCTGCTCAAAATTAATTTTACAAGCGATGTTTGTCAGAGATTTTCTTTGTTCGGGCCTTGCATGGCCATACCTATTTAATTTTTAGTTGTTTGTAATAAATGAATATTTCCAAAGTAGATTAGGGCAACCGACTTAATTTGTTAGTTAAATACTGCTTGAACTTCCATTTTGAAGGGTTGGATATTGTTAGCCCCTGCATTGTAAGAACTAATCTATTGGAACATTGTAATTTCAGAGCTGGACATCAATAATCAAAGACCGTTACAAGATTGACCTATCTCAAAAATGGTGATGTGTCTCTTCTATGTTTTAAATGTTCCTACTATTTTCCCTGTTGTGTCTCTGTTCATATAATTGTATGGTTATTTGGTTATTTGTTGGTTAAAAGTATGTTTTATGACAGTTATGATGTATGGATCTTATAATGTTTCAATTAGTATATGAAACAGTCATGAACGAATGACCTAATAGATAACAATGCAGCTACTGTGAGGAGACATCAATTCTCCATAATGATTCCCAAATAAGTATGACAATCCTATGCTGAGATTTGTTGACGTGACCTGTAGATTACATGTTTGTGATATGTTTGACGAAATGCTTGTCATGGCTAATAGGGGTCAGATCAAGTCCTTGTTTAAGTGTTTGCATTAGTAACCTTGTTTCAATGTTATTTATCATTTATGGAAGTTTCATGAAGTTCTGGGCAGTATCCTGAGTCCTAGCTCTGGAAAGTGTCTCAGAATTTGGGGTCGCTGGCACATAACTACCTAAAAAAGGACACAGTTTCATAGATGCCTTGTTGTGGGAGCGACTAGAGGGTCACAATCGCATGCATGCCTTGTCATGGGAGTGACTGAGGCTCTAGGGCAGTTAAAAATAAAATTCTCTCAGCGATTGGACACTTGAAGGGGTTGGTTGGCTCCTGAAGGTTTTGTAGCTTCTCAAGAAGGTCAAATTGGTCTTGTCATGTCAACTCCACTTCCTTAACTATACATCGGGAATTTAACCATATCATAGTAACTATTTGTCATATGTTTACCCCGTTGGACCGGTTAGGTTGGGAAAAATGTGGGAGGATGGTGTTACAGAGTGGTATCAGAGCATGGTTCCGTTATCCTTGGGTGATGTCTAGTTTTTGTTCTCCTTGGGTGAATTTTTGTCATGTGTACATTTCAGTCGCATATGTGTCCTTATTATTGTGCTCTATGTTCCTATTATGTATGCATGGTGATGAGTACTCTCCTTACATAACATAAAATTTGAAAAGCTTGAAGGCTGAAATAAAGAGTTGCAAAGAATATAATGACCGAATCATTCAATCACAAGAGAGACTTGCTAGGGAATAGGAAAATCAAGAAGAAGTCAATGAAGTTATTCTTTAGAGCTTTCCAGACTTGCAGAGGCAAGGATTGCTTAGAATCAGTCATGGACAAGAGGATAGGACTAATGGGGCATATGGTAGAAGGTCACATGGTGGACACATGTTGGTCCGATATGACATGGTAAGAAATGGCAGATTCTTGGATACACCTAATAAACGAGGCAATGGACATGGGCTTTACTCTAGTTCTAGTGTAGACAGGTATCATGGTCATTATCGCTATCATCCTTATAGGAGGAGTGACATGGGATATTTTTTGGATGATTTCAAGAAAGAAAAGGCACCTACATTTGGTGGATAAATGAAGAGGTCATAGGATGCATAAGCATAGTTCCTTAGAATGAATAAGTTCTTCAGATTGCATGATTACTTAGCGAACATGAAGGCCAAAATAACTACGTTCAGTCTTAAAGGTAAAGCAGACATTTGGTGGGAAGATGTAAAGAGCATCAGAGGCATCCAAAAAGAGAAGTTGACTTGGAGTGAGTTAAAGACTTTTCAGGAAGAAGTATCTATCTGAGAGATACTACGATGACATGGAAAAATAATTCTATGAGTTGAAGATGGAATCTATGAATGACGAGGAGTGCACTAGCAAATTTTTGGAGTTATTGAGATATGTGCCTTACCTCAAGGATGAGAAGGCCAAGATTCATAGATTCATCAATGGGTTGGTGGTAACATTCAATGATAGGATTGAGTTTGATGAGCCTAGATCATTGGAGGAAGTCACTAGGAAGCTAAAGCATTGTTATGAGCAATCAAAGTGTAGATATGAAAACTAAGCGGGATTGGAAAGGTAACGAGAAGAACAAAGGAAAATGGGATAAGAAGCGAACAAGGCCTCATAACATAGGTAACAAAGATAATGCAACACCACCTAAGAAGTTCAATGCATCTAACAGAGGACAAGGATTTTGGTCTAAGGAGTTGAACAAGGGTCGTGGTAGGAATCTCTTGCAGTGTTGGAGTTTTGGAGGAGAGCATTGCAGGAGATATTGTCCATAGCATCATCGTGGTAAACCGCAAATCTACATTGCTTAGGAGGCACATACAGTGGGGGATGTTGGATAGAGTATTCCTCGGATTTATGCAACGTTGGATAACAGGTAGGGAGATCGCCAGAAATTTATTATTGAGATGGACAGTAAGCTTTTTGATCAATTTTTTTCTATTTTAGTTGACCTTGGACCTAATTTAATCCTGACCTGGTGGATAAGTGTGGTTTGAGTAAAGAAGTGCATGCAGAATCTTGGTTAGTGCAGTTGGCTACAAGTACAAAGAAAATATTTCATCACTCAGTAAGATCTTGTGCATTTGAACTGTATGGTATGCCTATGACAACACATTAGAATATACTTTCGTTGGGATAATATAGTGTGCTTTTGTGCATGGACTAGTTGTATCTTCACAGGACTGAGGTGGATTGTTATGACAAGGCTATTGAATGCTTGGATGACAATGGAAAACTGAGAATCTTACCGGTAAGAAGAAGGAAACATCAGTAAGAATGGTGATAGTTATGCAGGACAAGCGTATTCGTAGTGTTATTTCCCTTCATTATTTTTTGTAAGGGTGCTAAGATGGTTGCATTCAAGACTTATGGTTGCAAAAATACTCAAATTGGCAATGAGGGAAAGTTTAGGCCCTAATGCCCCAATAAGAGCTCTAATGTTAGAGTTCGCATCCATGGAACACTCCACCATGCAAAGCGCAACAAGATAAGAATAAGAAATTAGTGAAGGCACACAGTTTTGGTTAAAGTTTGAGCATATCTAGGGGCGGATCACCATCCATCTCTGCCCGAACAACCCTTGAAAGCTTTTTTTTTTTTTTTTTTTTGGTGGGGGGGGGGGGTACCTTGCACGAGCGATAAATGAGCATTACCCCTCGGAGTTGAATAGTCAAATGGGCGGCCCAACGTTCCAATGGCCCAGATTTATTCTGACCGCAGGATCCGGCCTCTCATTCTTTCACCCGTCGGAGGAAGGTGGGGACCACTTTGACCGTCCTCGAAAACCCTCTCCTTTTAGTTAGTTCAAGCCCAGATGGAAAGTAAATATAAAAGCGAGTAACTACTGTGTTGCCCCCCTCATGACATCATATGATGTTAGATGAACATTGCCCCCTCTCTTCTTATAAACAACCTTCCCACTCCAATTTTTTTGATTTCCCGGTGTAAATTCCTCCCGCCATTCATCTACTCTCACACAACATTCAGTCACTTAGCTGGTCTGGAACTCCCCTCCAATGCAATTTTTAGTTATCACCAGGAAAATCAGGTAACCTATCAGTCCTCTCCTCCAATGTTGAACCGCTCGTGGACACGAAGGCGCAGATTTCAAACCCCCCTTGTTCCTACAATCTACAAGACCTCTGGTTCAACCTATATGGCAACCATGTTAGAGGAGAGGACCCTTTTCAGGTAGTCGACTCGGGATTTTACTACCAAATTCCCCCTTTAGTATACTATTTATGTGAATTAATCTCTTGGTTAATGGCTACATACATAGAGGAGAAGAATTGTTTTGACTCATCCACTAGATCCAAGATCCTATAATTTACTCCAAAGTTGATCCAAAATGATTTGATCTACCCAAGCTCTCCTAAACCCCAAAAATTCATAGAAACCACTCTGGTCTTTAATTACACTACCCTCTTAGTTGTTGAATAACACAATTTTCTAGTCCTGGTCCCTGGCTTGCAATCCTTGCCCATTGCTGACAACTTTCCAATAACTATCTTTGTAGAGCTTGTTCAACCTATTTTTTCTCTAACTGATCATCTCTTTGGAGTTTATAATGCCAATATGTACACTAAATCCTCCCTAGGGTTTCTAAGGGAGATGATGCATCCAAACCACCTGTTCTACATACCTGCTTACTTAACTGGTTCCATAATATTCCAACTGCGCCATTTTCGTACCACCTCCTATTTCGAATATTATTCCCTATTATTTTATTTGTTTGTGTACACACATGTGGATGAGTTTGAGTGCCTGGGTCTCATTCTCATGCCCCCAAACAAATAAAGGAAGTTTGCTTTTGTCTGGGATGTTGTTGATAGGAGGAGACCAGATACTGATGGCTATTCACAATTCATATCCTCCTATATGGACATTGTTTATAAAAAAAATTCATAATGTTTCCCCTCCAAGAATACTCCCTCAACAAAAATCAATCCTTCAACTTAGCAAGGACACCAGGGTGGGAGATTGGCACCTATTTGAGGATTACATAGAGATTAAGGTCTATGGGTGTGATATTCCTCATTACCACTTGCCTGTATTCATGCCAATGAGGATATTGGCTATAGAATTCACTAGCCAGAGTCTTGATGTGAACAAAGTCCACTTTGTCCTTTCCAAAAAGGGATACATGTTCAAGTTTGGTAAGCCTATAAGGCCTTTTATTGTTAATTACAGGAAGTCTTTCCTGGCAGCTGAGGAATTACTGAAATAAATGAGTTTTGATATGGGAGATGTTTGACATTATGATCCTCATGGTGTCATTGCAAAGAAAAGGGAGAGCATAAAGGCTTCAACTTATGAGCATGAATGTAGGCCTGAGATCAAATGGAAGGCTAACTTTGATTCATGGCCTATTAACACAGAGATGGAGACCGAGACTCCAACAACAAAGGACAAGGTGCAGAAAAGGAACATTGATGAGACAGGAGATGTAGAAATGGAAGATGTACACACCAATAAAAAGGCAAAGACCCAAGATATAGAAGATTAATAAATCGAGACCAGGTTAGTGGAGACAAGACCAAACCAATCAAGTTTCCAAGTGACTTTGGAAGACCCACTAAGAATTGTTTCCTCATCATCTTTAGAGGTAGCCATTCTAAGTTCAACAAGGAGTGCAACTGCTACAGAGGCTAGTTGGCCTACTAGAAAGGCCACTAAAGAAAGGAAAAAGAATATAAGGGAGGATAAGTAGTAGAAAATAACATCCCATTCAATCCCATACCATACTATACTTTTGGCTGCTATGGACTTGGAGAGAAATCAAATGAAGTTCTCTCTGCATCACCCACTAGCATAGTCCTTACCATCGGGCTCCCAGTTCAAGGCCCTGGATGTTTCCTTAGATTTGACAAGTGTCCCTCTGCCTTATAAGATCAACTTCCACAAGGAAGTGGGAGAAATGTTGTACATTGAGCTCAATTGAAATGTAATAACCATAAGCAAGGTTGAGAATTTGTTAGAGAAGGTTGCAACAAGATTAAAATAGGAGAGTTCTAACTCTAGATCTCTACATATGTAGAATGAGAAATTCAAGGACTTAATAGTAAAGTTGGGGGTGAATCAAGAAGATAAATCTACATTTGAAGCCCTTCTTCAAAGCTCAAAGCAGAGGTTCATGAGTTAAGACACAAGCTAAATATGCCAGCTAGCGAGCATGTACAGTCTAAGGAACTTGCATAGGTGGAGGAAGAGAAAGAGATCCTGGCAAAATAACTGATACACAGGATCAATGAGTTGGTAGCTCCTAAGAAGTGGTTAGAATAACTTCAGAAGAAAATAGACACTCACATTTGTGCAGTGCTTGTACCTGAGAACCCTCAGAATCCCAGAGAACAACTTTCAAAGACCCTCACCTAGCTCCATCTCTCAAAAGAGGAGCTTAGGAAGGTGCAAAAGGATTTAGATAATGCCCAACAAGCCCTGACACAAAAAAAAAGTAGCTTGAGACTGCCAAGACTAATGTAGATCTTATCGCTAAGAACCTACAGGTTGCCAATCAGGTCTCTGAGCTCAAAGGCAAACTGAAAGGAAACATGTCTCTCCTGCAAGCCAAACAACTGTTCTGGGATGAAATCATTGCATAAATGAAAAAAAATTGGGAGAACATAAATTTGATGGATGAGAAAAATATAGTGATTAAGGATTATGAGTTCTTCATCCTAGATGCTAAGAAATAAGGTGAAAGGAATTCCTAAGTTTCGAAGAATTTCATCTGGTATGTAAATGAGAAGCCAATTAGTGAGTTGAGGGCTATAGATGTGGAGGACAGGATGTCTTCTATAATAGAGATCCCCAAAGTAGTTTAGAAGGAGGAGGCCAAAGTCAAAGCTGAAGAATGTATGAACATGGTGTTGAAAGACGTGGCTACCTTCAACTCAGGGTTCGAGGAGGGATTCGGAGCATGGCTGCCCAACTATTGGGATTTTTTTGGAGTTTTGATCCCTTGGGAAAAATACAATCAAATGTTAGTAGAGACCAAGAGCAAGGTGGATTCATCTCATGAGAAGACCTCCACCCTGAAAGGTAAAACTGTGGTTAATTATTTGAGAAGGAACTTTCAGCTATTAGGATTGGTGAAGACTTGGTTCCATCCTAGGTTGAACTATGCATAGCTCACAAATATCAAGATTTCATATCAGCAGTTCTTCCAGGATCCTCTACCAACCCCAACATTGTGGAAAAGATGTGACGAGTTCATCAATCCTCCAATGCTCTAGATCATCAACCCAACGATGTTGCCTCCTAAACCTGTCTATGATGATTAGAGATATTGTTGGTTATGTCGATCATGACACTTTATTATTTTATGTTTTATGTAAATATTTTATTTTCACACACTAAATGCTAGTTAGTTAATATTCTGGCTAGTACAACTCTACCACTAAAGCACGCTCATATTTTTGTTATGATGATTCACTACCAAATCAAGAAATAATATTTTGTGAAGGATTCTCTTCCCGAGGCCCTATAAAAAATAGTTTATGATACAAACCAAGGGTTTTGAATTTTGTTTCAGGAGGGAAGCTCTGCAAATTGTAAGTGAAATGTATGCCCTGTGGAAGATTAATGAAAGCTTTTGGCGATTTTGGCTTATATGAATGTGTAGTATGTATTTTCTCTTGTATTTATTCCATATAACCTATCTATTTTTCTCAGATTACATGTAATAGCAGATGCTGGATATGTTTTTTATTCATGGAGACATCTATGTCTAATGCTGATCTAAGATGCCTATGACTGATGAGGATTATTATCCTTAATATGCGCTCCATGTCATTTAGCATGTCATTTGAATGTTTTTCTCATCCACTTCATTCTAAACTTCGATGCATCAGATTCTTAATTTAAGCCTTGTATGTTTGTTTTCTTTCCCTCTTGATTCTTCTCTCCAATATGCTAAAACAACTAATAGAATTGCATGCTTATGTAATGTTGGCCACTAGAATTTAGACATTAATGCATTATGAGTATTATTTTGCATCCATATTTGTATTTATCTTCTTAAAGAAGATTTTGAACCAATTCTGACTTAAAATCAAATTAAATATTGAGTGTAAGTGAACAAACTCTAGCATATCCTACAAGCACTCATCAAGATGTCCTAGGAACTGGTCTCTCCTCAACCAAGGGGCTGTCTCTAGGAGCTACAACACGTAGAAAAGGGTGTGTGTTGTTCACAATGCATATTTCTAGTGATAAAGATAAGGAATGTTGGGATGCAAATGTCTTGTGCAGGTATCCAATTCTACGCAGTTTCAAGATGTGTTTTCAACAAATATTTCAGGGTTTCCACCTCACTCAAAAGTGGGATTTTCTATTGAATTGGTACCAGGGGAAACACCAACATCGATGGAACCATACAGGATGAGCACACCAGAGTTAGTGGAATTGAAGTTGAATCTAAACTAAATTCTTGACAAGGGGTACATTAGGCCAAGTGTTTCGCCTTGGGGTGCACCAATGTTGTTTGTAAAGAAAAAGGGTGGTACTCTCAGGTTATGCATTGATTACAGACAATTGAACAAGGTAAATATCAAGAATAGGTATCCATTATCGAGGATTGATGAACTGTTCGATTAGTTGAAGGGAGCAACAATGTTCTCGAAGATTGATTTGCGATCATGATACCATCAGGTACACCTTAAAGAAGAGGACATCTATAAGATTGGTTTCCGTACTAGGTATGGGAATATTAGTTTGTTGTAGTTCCATTTGGTCTGACTAATGCTCCAAATACCTTTATGTGCTTCATGAATGATGTGTTGCGTCCTTATCTGGACAAGTTTGTTATTGTATTTATTGATGACATCTTGATATATTCTAAGAACGTGGAAGAGCATGTTGAACACTTAGCAACAATATTGAGATTGCTGAGAGAGCACCAATTGTATGTCAAGCTTAGAAAATGCATTTTATTTCACACAAATGTAAATTATTTGGGGCATGTTGTTTCCAAGGAAGGCATAACAATGGATCCCGAAAAGATAAGGGCTATCATGGAGCAGGCAGCTCCTAGGAATGTGGATGAGGTAAGATCATTCATGGGGTTAGCAGGTTATTACAGTTTCTCACATATTGTTTATCCTATGGCATCGTTGCAAACAGAAGGTAAGAAATTTGAATGGATAGAGGAATGTGAAACCTATTTTGAGCAGTTGAAGCAGTTGTTGACAAATTTTCCAGTTCTAAAGATTGCAGATCCAGATAAAGAGTTCGTAGTTTGCACAAATAATTACAAGAGAGGGTTTGGTGGATCCCTTATGCAAGAAGGGCAGGTGGTATGCTATGAATCAAGGAAACTGAATGAGCATGAGTAGAATTATTTGACACGTGATCTTGAGTTGGCAGCGATCATCCATGCATTGAAGATGTGGAAACACTATCTTCTTGGTAGGAGGTTCGTATTGATGAATGATCATAGTGGATTGAGATATCTATTTGACCAATTGAATCTAAACACCGGACATGCTAGATGGTTGGCCATGATCAATGAGTTTGAATTTGAGATGAGGTACATTAAAGGGAAAGAGAACAAGGTTGCATATGCTCTTAGCAGGAGGATACAGGTGAATCATATTGTAGTTATGAGCTCCTATGGGACATATTTACATGATCATATCTTGCAGGCAAGACAATAGGATGACTAGTATAAGGAGCTTATGCATAGGTTACAATAGGGTACAGGTGATCAGGATGTGGGCTATCATCTCACAACAGATGGCATGGTTAGATTTAGGGACATGATCTATGTGCTAGATACCAGTGAGTTCAAGAAGATTATCTTGAGGGAATTTCATGCTAATTTGTATTCAGGTCACCCAGGATATTAGAATACATTAATGACAGTGAAGAAGTTTTATTATTGGGTGATTTTGTAGAAGGAACTCGTAGAGTTTGTGGCTAGATGTTTAGATTGTCAACAAGTAAAGGCAGAGTGTAAGCATCCAGGTGGGTTACTATAATCGATTCTGATTCTAGAGTGGAAATGGGAAGTAATTTATATGGAATTTACCATAGGTTTGTCGAAGACAACTAGACAACAAGATTCCATCATGGTTGTGGTAGACAGGTTGAACAAGGTAACACACTTCATCCAGTGAAGTATACGTATTAAACTAGTGATGTCACACAGGTATTCATCAGAGATGTGGTGAGGTTGCATGGTGTTTTTTTTTTTTTTCCACAGAAAAAATCGAACCTTCTATTATAAAAGAGGGTTACATAGCATATGCGATGCATTTCTTTCCCTTTTCCAGAGATAAAACAGCTGATTTTTGGATGAAAAACACCCTACAGCCTTATCAAAACAAAAAGCTGCTGAAAGGAAGCAAAACCTGTGGCTTAAACTACCCCCGGCTTCCATAAAGGAAAAACACCGAAACAGGGTATACTTAAGCCCACAACTGTCCAAAAACCAGCAAGCAAAAACTGTACTGGCGTATATAGTGCTGACATGTCCAAAAAATATGATTACTCAGGCCTCCGATATACGGAAAACAGCGCTGAGTTTTTTTCAGTTTTATAGTAATAACAGAGTTTATAATGCTGGAAAATATACATAACAGAAAAAAATACAGCGAGGAAAGAAAGCTGTTGACAGCTTCCAAGATTAAGCAAAAACCGGAGGGGCAAGTCTTCTTGCCACTCCATCCACTACTTCATCAACTGTCCATGAATCCAAAACCTGCTCAATGCCTTTTTTAGAAAGGCTGTCTGCTTCAGTGTTTCTTTCCCTGTAAATGTGGCAAATTGTCAGCTCATCAAAACAACTTTTAAGACGAAGAATTTCAGCAAGCAAAGGGGTTAAGAGATAATTCCTGCACTGATGTGAGCCATTTGCCCACTTGACTACATTTTGAGAATCCCCGAAGATCTGGACCTCCCGCGCATTAAGCAAGGAGAGCCAACATAATAGCAGATGTAAGGCTTTGAGCTCAGCGAAATTGTTTGTTCCGGTACCAAGTCCAATGGAGGCTTTGAGGGAAGTTCCAGATGGAAAGTATATGACCAGGCCAGCTCCACAGCTTTTGTTTATATCAGAGGCTCCATCGAAATACGCCCACGGAATGGACCCTTTTATATCTTCCACCTGAACAGTTCTACAGCTAGCTGAAATTGAGGGAAGTGGTATACTTTCATAGATGGCCACTCCTTCAGCTGCAAGTCTTGCAATGGGAAAAACAGAGTCTTTGAAGATGCAATGATTTCTGGCTATCCACACCCCCCAAACAACCAGCAGGGGCAGAGTTCTGACTTTGTCATTGGGAGCCTGCTGCCACCAATTGGTCCAGGCCTCTGATATTTTCTCCCCCTCCCAGCGGAAGGGGACCTTTGTTTGTCTTACCATTTCATTCCAGAGGCTTTTTGAAAAAGGGCATGCAAGGAAAATATGCTGGAGATTTTCCTCACTCGCCTTACACAAGGAACACCATCCTGGACCAATCTTCCCCCTTAACTGGAGATGATCCCATGTAGGTACTTTCTTACGAAGAACACACCAGAAAAAAACCTAGTCTTTGCTGGTCCTTTCAGTTTCCACAAAGGCTTGGCCCACCAGTTTGGCTCCTCCCACCCCTTCTGAGACATAAGCCAATCATAACCCATCTTTGGAGAGTAGAAACCTGATTTGGAGTGCACCCATCTCAGCTCATCCGGCTCATTTGTAATACGGATATGTGAGTTCAACAGACCTGCACGGAAAACCCCCCATTCCTCATGCCACCTTTCTTCTAAAGCAAGTGCTTCCTCTGAAAACCACTCCTGCCTCCAAATTGAAGAGTTTGTGTTATCAGCAACTTGACAAAGGGAGAAAAGGCCTCTACTATTTAAATGTTCAAGCAACTCTCTTGAAAGAGCATAAGAGTCCGAGCAGTCCACCCATGGGTCCCTGCCCAGTCTAATAGAACTACCATCACCCACTTTCCAGGCCAGGCCTTTTTCTATAACCTGAACAGCAGCCACCAAAGCTTTCCATACCACAGAGGAATCTTTTGTTGATTTGGTAGGCTGTCTTATCCAATCTAGAGGCGAGGCTGGGTCAATATACTTCCTCCGAGTCACAGCTGTCCAGAGGTTGTCTGAAACAATCAATATCCACGCTAGTTTTGCTGCTAAGGACTGAGAGAAAGGGTGCAGATCCTTTATCCCCCACCCCCCCCATTTTTTGGGTCGAACAATCTTGTTCCAGGCAACCCAAGGGGTGACATAATCCTTCTTCTGGCCAGCCCATAAAAATCTGCTACAAACTTTATTTATTTTCAGCAAAATACATTTAGGCACCCAAATTAGACTAACCCAGTAAACTGGGATGGCCAAAAGCACTGATTTAAGCAACACAAGCCTGCCTGCCCTTGACAACCATTTAAAGCTCCAATGTTTCATTCTGTCTTCAATTTTTGCAAGGAGCCAGTTCCAGTCTTGGGCTCTGTAAGAGTCAGGTTTCAAATTAAAACCAAGGTATTTGAACATATCCTGAATGGACTTAACTTCAAAACCAAGAATCTCCTTTACTCTGCTTACTTCAAGGGGGGAGAGCCCTGCTGTCGTGACCGAGGATTTCTGTTCATTTATAACCAGGCCTGTGGCTTTTAAGAAGAGATCGAAAAGCCTTTTGAGACAGCTGCAGTCCTCCCTACTCCCATCACTAAAGATGAGTATATCGTCAACAAAGAGGAGATGGGTCACCCATAGATTCAACCCCACTTCAATTCCTTTCAAATCACCCTGTCTCTTCGCTGCTTTGATCATAAGACTTAGACCTTCAGCTGCTAGCAAAAACAGAAGTGGGGAAAGAGGGCAGCCTTGGCGAAGTCCCCGCTGTGGGTTAAAGAAAACTGAAGCTGCCCCGTTGATCAGAACAGCAATCGAAGTCGAGGTAACACACGCCATGGTCCACCTTACAAAGTCATGCCTGAACCCCAGATGAGTTAAAAGGAGCCTTAAATACATCCAGCTGATTCTGTCGTAGGCCTTAGAGAGATCAATTTTGATGATAGCCCCTTTTTTCTTGCTCCTTTTGAGGCTGTGAAGAGTTTCCTGGGCAACACCGACAGCCTCATGAATTTGCCTCCCATCCAGAAAACTGAACTGCTCAGCTGAGATGCTTTTGGAGAGGAAAGGTTTCAGTCTGGAGGCGACAATCTTTGCAATCACCTTGTATACACAGGTGCATAGGGAGATGGGGCGAAAATCATTGAAAGAGGAAGGGTTGTCCGATTTCGGAATGAGTGTCAGAAAAGTTGCATTAAGAGGCTGGTAGACCAAGCTTGAGACCCTTGATTCTTCTACCACCCCTGTCAGGTCATCTCCCAAGAGATCAAAAAAGTGGAGGAAAAATTCCACAGTCCAGCCATCCGGGCCTGGACTCTTCTCTTTTTGCATCGATTTTAGGGTAGACTCCACTTCATCCCTTGAGACCGGGGCCATCAGAAGATCATTACCTTCGTCTTCAATGAACCTTGGGAAAAACTGGGCTACTCTTATAACTTCAGCAATAGAGGCTTCCGCTGGAGCTTTAAACAGATCTTTGAAGAAAGAGACCCCGAGAGAAGCAAGTTCTTCAAAGGACCGTGCCTTTTCCCCATTTGCTTTTGGCAGTTCCCAAATGGTATTGGCATTTTTCCTTCCTTTAGCATAATGCTGAAAGAATTTAGAATTTTCATCTCCCGCTTGAAGCCAGACAACCCTACTCTTTAAGCGCCAGCTTTCCTCCTTTACTTGAAGAAGTCTCCTTCTTGCTGCCTCCAATTCTCGAATTCTGTCACGAGATTCCACTGTGGCATAGCCCCTCCCATCCGGGGCTTCCAAGGTCTCCAGTTCTGAATTTATGACCCTTAGTTCCTCATCTTCCAGCAATGACTTTTGAATAGCCCAAGATTTGGTTGCTGCTTTCAATAGCTTAAGATTATTCATGAACTCCTTACTTCGGCTTAAGTCCCCCTCTTCATTATGCCCATCCTTCCTCCAGGTAGTTTGAACCAGAGAAATAAAAGAATCATCAGACAACCAAGAGGCATTGAATTTGAACGGGGACCCAGGTTTTTTAAGAGATCCCTTTGCCTCCATCAGAATCGGGAAATGGTCAGAGAGGCCTCCATCACCCACCCAATGACGGAAGATAGCCAACTTCTCAGAAAGAGCTTCACCCAAAAGAAACCGATCCAGTTTCTTTCCAACCCAGTCATCACCAATTCTTTTATTGCGCCAGGTGGGTCTGGCTTTTAGAAGCGGGAGATCAATCAAATGGGAAGAAGCAATCTTTGTAAGAAAAAAGTCTGTTAGAGGGTCTGCTCTGGCATTTTCTCCCCACGATTCGGAGACCCCCAAAGAGAAGTTTAAATCTCCTCCAATGATCAGATTAGGATGGTTAAGAAGAGGCTTTTGGAAAAAAGAGGTCCAGAACCGTTCCCTTTCCTGGCAGGGCCCATAAACATTTAAAAGAAGTAAAGGAAAACAAAGCTCCTTAGAGTAAAGCTCCACTGCCAAAGTGTGTTCAAACCCCCAGGAGGAAATTTCTTTTAGGTTTCCAACTCGAAAACCTGTGACCAGACCACCGGAGCGGCCATCAGCATCAATTGCTCGAAAAAGCCAACCTGTCATAGACTTTGAAAGAAAGGCAATAATTTCCTCCCCCTTGCCGAGGGTTTCTTGAAGCATAAGTATATCCGGATTATACTGACTGATTAAGTTCCTGAAAGCTAGTTTTTTGGGTTGACTAGCTAACCCCCTACAATTGAAAGAAAGCAAAATCATTTCAGAGAATCTGAGGGTGGCTTTGCTGCTCTAAGCACCCCAGTCAAGGATTTTTGTTTCCCATCAACTATATCAATAATAGCCTTCTGCCTAGCTTTGGACATGTTAGATTTCCTACCTCTGGTTTTTCTAGGCCCGATGGGCACTAAAACCTGCTCAAGACCACCAGGAGCGATCTCTTTCCCAGGACGAAGAGCCAAAGATCTCAGATTGTAGGGAGGAGCAATTGGGGAAGGGGCCGATTCCAGAGAAGGGCAGAGAGCAGAAAACTCAGAACTAGGAGGCAGAGGGTCTCCAATGGACAAGGGAACCGAAACCACCGGACTATCAACCAAAGGAGTATTCAGATTTAAAAAAGAAAATTCCATCTGAAGCTGCCCAGAGGGGCTAGGATTCGAACTAACAGATACAGAAGCAAAACTAGAAACACATGCATTGGAGGGGGAAATAAAAGGCATACCCGCCTGAGGTTCCGTCGCAAACCCAGCAGCTGTCGGAAGAACCGGGGCACCGGTCATCTCAGGAACATGCTCTTGTGGTTGGACGAGATCCGCCTGCTGCAACGGGGCACCGGAGGTCTCAACCTCCAAACCTTCCTCCTCCATATGTTCCTGTGTGGGATCCATACCAGGCTTTGAGACAGGGAAGACCACCGATTTTCTGGGCAGCTTGAGAGTGTTCTTTCGACGGCGGTGGCCCAGTGGGCAGTCTTTAGCCAAGTGCCCGTAGATATGGCAGCGATGGCACCGGAAGGGTAAATTTTCATAATCCAGCTTCTGCACAAACTCCATCTCCCTGTATTTTAAAGTCATGGCTTCAGCAAGCCCTTCACGAGGGTTTAGACTTACTAAAATCCGCGCCACACTGAGGTCGTCTGACTGTTCAAACGATTTGTCAAAATCCAGGAACTTCCCCAAAGTGTTTCCTATGGACATGAAAACCGAGTCAAACCAGAACTGAATGGGTAACCCTGGTAATTTTACCCACACTGGAGATTCATTCAGCTTCTCGACCTGAGCATCGAACATAGGTGTCCATCTCTGAAGAAGGACTGGTCGTTTTCCAAAACTCCAATTTCTGTCTAGGACCCAATCAACATGATCCTTTTGAGCAAAACGCAAGGTAAACCAGCCTCTCTCCAGGGCCTTTATCTCCACAGGTTTGCTCGGAGCGTTATCCCACTCCGAATGAACCCATTCCCGAATATAGTTGGCCGAGAATTTCCGCCCTCGCACCCTGCCAACGAGCCTTGTCTCAGAGGCTGCCATAGCCTCTTCTACTCTTATGTCCACTCCTATAGTGCAGCAGGGCTGGGGCTCCTTCTTTCGAATTGGACCCTGCTTTTTTCTCTTTGCACCCACCTTGGTGACCTGCACCTCAACTTCTTCTGGTTCGAAATGATGCTGGTTATCAGCTGCCTCCCCTCTTGGCGGGCCTTGGTTCCTATCCTCCAAGACCCTATTTGCACATAAATCACAAAACTTTTGTCTCGCCTCCGAAGACTGCGTTCCAGACGGGGATTTCTCTGCAACTCTGGCCCCCCCAGATGCACTCTCCCCTGGTGGGCATCCCTTTAGACCCGCTCCCAACACACCCAGAACATTTTCATGCCTATCTCCTACGCCGACGGCTCCGACAGAGGAAACAGTTAGCGGCAGCTCCCGATTCACTTCCACCGAGGGCACAGATGCTCTTAAAGAGCTTGAAACCGACGGAAACCCTTGAGCAGGGGCCCTAGAAACACTTCCAAAAGCCCAAGGGAAAACTACTCTTGGATCGAGCCTTTCCCCGGACTTTCCTTTCACCTCAATGGGCCCTTTCGAGACATGGAGGCTGCAGCTGGCCACCACGTCCTCTAGCCCTCCCGAGAGAGGTGGAAAACCAGCAAAGTCTGATAGAACAAGCCCCGAAGAAGTAGGAGAAGTCCCGGAATAGGCTAAACAGGTCCTTTCAGAACATTCGCCCTCAGAGACAGCGCCCTTGGATGGAAAAACGTCGCTGCCAGCCTTTCTGGTCTCTACCGAGATAGGGATAGCAGATCTGGGAGGGGAATAACCAACCCCGAGCTCCTTGGAAGAAACCACTTGTTTCGCTGGTGCCTTAGGAAAAAAACGCTCCAGGTTATGAACCGAAACATCGTGACCCCAAACCGTGAGAAGGTCCTCCGGCGCCGGTTCCAAATCTACCAGCTCACGGTCGAACCCCATTCCTGCAAAGTAATAAAAACCCTAAACCGACACCGTAGATACTGGAAACTCGTAGGGAGGTAACAAGGCAGCGTTCCGGTGAAAAACAACAGGAAAAAAAGTGAATAGCAAAACGGATTAGGTTAAAGCCTTTCGTTTTCCAGACTCGGGAAAAGCACAAGATGCCTAGACGCAGAAAGGAGCAGAGGGTGGAGCGGGACCCTGACAGGTCAGGACCCCTGTCCCATCACGGCGCCCGCGTGGCCTGAAGCAGGCCCGGCCTGCAGTCATTAACCATCCGCCATAGCCGAAACCCTAGCGCTCTCCTCCTCAACCCCAAGGCATTCACTTGATCAGGTTGCATGGTGTTACAAAGGATATTGTGTCAGAAAGAGATTCTAAGTTCACTTCTAGGTTCTGGAAAGATTTATTTGCAGGTTTGGGTACAAAGTTGGCCTTCAACAGCTTATCATCCGCGGACAGATGGACAAACATAGAGGGTCAACAGGATATTGGAGGACATGTTGAGGATGTATGTGATGCATCAACAATGGAGGTGGGAAGAGTATCTTCTACTAGTTGAGTTCTCTTACAAAAATCAGTGTTAGGATTCATTGAGGATGAATCCATTTGAGGCACTATGTGGGCGGAGTTGTAATACTCCCATCAGTTAGAGTGATACAGTGAACATGGTATTGATTGGACCAAACATGTTGGTAGATATGGAACAATAAATGCATGTAATCAAGAAGAATATGAAGGAATCACATGATAGACATAAAAATTATGCAGATCAAAACATGATGTTTAAGGAGTTTCAGGTTGGGGAACAAGTGTATTTGCACATCAAGCCCAACAAGAGATCCTTGAAGATTGGATCATGTGCCAAGATGGAACCTCGGTTTTGTGGACCTTTCAAGATTCTTGTAAGTATTGGACCAGTAGCCTATCGACTTGCACTGCCTCCGATAATGAAAGTCCATGATGTTTTCCATGTGTCATTGCTTAAAAAGTAAGTTAAATATGTTGATCATGTGATTGTTTGGTTTGTATTGCAGGTAGATCCAAAAGGATAATTCTAGTCGGAAATTTAGTGCATTTTACAGAGAAATATGCTCATGCTCTAGAACCGAGCAATCGAGCAGGTTAAAGTGCAGTGGAAGCACTTTGGGCCCGATGAAGCTACATGGGAGATGGTTGATTAGATGTGGGCTATGTATCCTTCTCTATTCATTGGTTGAGCAAATGTTTTTGGCATATGTTTTGGTGGGTTATGTTGGTATATGTGTATATATGTATATGGATGTAAATACCGCCATAGGCTGTGTTATAAAGCTCCAATAAGCAATATGGTTGTCACGTCATTATGGTTGTCATGTTGTTATGTTTGTCATATTGGTTTGCTTCTCAGTAGGATGATCATTGTAAATACTCAATTGAGCTAAGTTATAAAGCTCCATGGGATGTATGTTTTTCTTTTCGGCAGTCTTATTGGTTGTAGGTGGCATTGAACATTGAGAATGACATTCCCCAAAGGGGGAGGGTTCTGTAACAACCCTGGTAAAAAATCCATGTAATAAATTTGATAAAGGAAAAATAATAACCAAGGTAACGGGACACATATTCCAAGTTGAATGTTGGGCAAAATCATAGTGATGGGGATTACTTGTGATTAATTAATGGCTACGAAAATTGACAAAGGCAATGGAAAAGGCATTGGAAAGGCATGAGACATTAATTGACATTTTATTTGTGAAATAATGAAAAATAGGAGAAAAGGGAGGTGAAAGGTCATAGGTTGCATGTGAAGAGGAAAATGAAGGAAAATAATGGAAAATGAAGAAAATAAAAGCCTCATTGATAAAAAGGCTTATGAGGACTAGTTCACAGCTTTTGTCAGTTCAATTTTGGAGCTCTCGTTCTCTCTCTCTCTCTCTCTCATACTCTTGGACACTTCAATTTTTATTGGAGCACTCTTGGAGAAGTGCGACACACTTGGGATTTGGAGCAAGAAGGCAAAGGAAGAGTAGGAAAGTGCAAGAGGACATAGTTAATTTTTCTTGCATGTACTTAGTTTCATGTATGATTTCCTTGCTAGTTTGGGCATACATGGCACATGCATGTGGTTTCTTGGTTATGATTTGTCATTGGCATGGAGGATTATCTGGATTGATAGTGGTTTTGCCTAGCCTTTCCATTTCCTAGCTAGCCACGGTGTTGTGGGTTTCTTTTCTTTTCTTTTGTGGTTAGTTCTCATGTTCCTTATAGTTATGGGTTGAGTTACTAGTTTTTGGAGACTTGGTTGGACAAACGCTCTAGAGCCCTTGGTGGGTTGAGTTACTAGTCCTGGAAGCCCTGGATGGATAAATGCTCTGGAGTGCAACGATAATTGGGGGTTGAGTTACTAGTCCTAGAAGCCTTGGTTGGAGCAAATGCTCCGGAGCTCTAGAAAACTTAGGTAGTGACCGATCTGGCGATGGCTACTGATGTCCAACCGTGAGGTGGAATAATTGGTTGAGGATTGAGGTGGTTTGGCCTATAGAAGCCCTGGTTTGGTTTTTTTTTTATTTGTTTCATGATCCCACATTCATGCTTGGAATATGGCACGAGGGTGATTGGCTGAAAGAGATATTTGGTTTAGTCCAATATATGATCGGGTGGTACGTGGAAGTCACTGACGTGGTTGGATTTTCATATGTTAATAAGAGCTCCTTTACCTTTGGTATTTTCACGAGTAAATGTGCTTGACATTATGTAGATTTAATAGTTGTTTCATCATTGATATATCTTTGGTTATTTGCTAGTTATAAGCATGTTTTATGATAGTTATGATGTATGGCTCTCATCATGTTTCGATTAGTATATAAAACAATCATGCATGAAGGACCTAATAAATAATAATGCAATTATTGTGAGGAGACATCAGTCCTCCTTGACGATTCCCAAATAAGTATAAGACTCCTATGCTTAGATCTGTTGATGTGACATGTAGATTACATGTTTGTGATATGTTTGATGAAATGCCTGTCATGTCTACTAGGGGCCGGACCAAGTCCTAGTTCAAGTGTTTGTATTAGTAACCTTGTTTCAATGTTATTTATTATTTATGGAAATTTCATGAAGTTCTGGGCAGTAGCTCAAGTCCTAGCCCTGAAAAGTGGCTCAAAATATAGGGTTGTTGGCATAAATCTACCTGAGAAAGGCCACAGTTGCATGTATGCCTTGCTATGGGAGCAACTAGAGGGTCACAATTGCATGCATGCCTTGTCATGAGAGCGATTGAGGCTCTAGGGTAGTGAAAAAACAATTTCTCTCAGGGGTTGGACACTTGAAGGGGTTGGTTGGCTCCTTAAGGTTTTGTAGCTTCTGAGGAAGGTCAGATTGGTCTTGTCATGTCGGTTCCACTTCCTTAAATGTACATGGGGAGTTGAACCATATCATAGCAACTCTTTGTCGCATGTTTACCCTGGTGGACCGGTTAGCTTGGGTAAATGCGGGAGGAGGGTGTTACATGGTCTATCTACAAATCCCATGGTCCTACTTTGATGGAGCATCAAATGATGATGGTATCTTTGGGGGAGGCCTTCTTCTTTTATTCAATGATCAACACTTCTTGAAATAGAAATCAGGATGGTAGGGGATCCAACAACTATGTATAACTACTTTGTCTTGAACTTCTTCTTTGTTGGGCTCAAGAAAAAAATTGTCTCTCTCTTCAAGTATTCAAGGACTCCGTGAATTTTATAAATTGATTTAATGCTTCACAACGATGTCACGATCACACACCACTTCCAATACCTGAAGATATATTACAACTAAAGCAAACATTTGACTATATATATTGTTGTCACATCTATAGGGAAAGAAACACTGAAGCAAATGTTTTGTCTATGGAGGGCATTAAACAACATTTGGGCATCTGGAAGGCCACAAAGCATTTAGATGGGACAATATAGGAATATTAACACCAACCATTCACTAAAGCCTAAATTTTTTACGTATATGGTCACTTACCTTCATAGTTTCAGTTGGGGTTTATCTTTTGATGAACATGATATCTATCAACAACAACTTTTATTTATTTATACATTTACAATTTATGTTATGACAATAGACCTAATAGGACAATTTTTTCTACATGACAATTTAGTATATGGATACTGACAAGGATTCCATATTCTATAATGATATATATTATTCTTCATGATTTTAGGGCTAGTTTGTAGCTCAATTTTGTCTTTACGGTCCTTGGGATAGTGGCTAAATGCACACGATGCATATATTATATATAACTTTTTTCATCAATATAAAGTTATGATTTTTTCTTTGGAAAAAAAGTATTACTATATTAGACCTTACATATATTATTGATTACACAAAGTGACAATTCTTGATCATATGGATGGAGAGAGAGAGAGAGAGAGAGAGAGAGAGAGAGAGAGGATGGAGGGAGGAGAGAGAGGGAAAGAGAGAGAGAGAGAGATGGAGGGGGGAGATAGAAGGAGACAGTGACTGAGTTGGAGGGGGAAGAGAGAGAGAGAGAGAGAGAGAGAGAGAGAGATAGAGAGAGAGAGAGAGAGAGATGGGGGAGAGTGAGTGAGGGAGAGAGACAAAGGAAGAGAGAGAGAGAGAGGAGGCAAGAGAGAGAAGGAGAGAGGGAGGGAAGAACAAAGGCATAGAAAGACATAGGTGGAGAGATGCAAGGAGTAACAAGGGAGAGATTGAGAGAGTGAGGGAGAGAGGAGAGAAGGAGGGAAGAGAGAGAGGAGGAGAGGATATAGTGAGGAAGAGAAGGGGAAGAGATAGAGAGAGAGAGAGGAAGACATATAGATGGAGGGGGGAGAGAGGGGAGAGAGAGAAGTAGAGAGGGAGGGAGATAGTGATAGAGCTGGAGAGAGAGAGAGAGAGAGAGAGAGAGAGAGAGAGAGAGAGAGAGAGATATGAATGAAGAGAGATAAGGAGAGAGGGAGGGAGAGATGGAGTTGGAGGGGGAGATAGTGATAGAGTTGGAGGGTGGAGAGTGAGAGAGAGTGATGGGGGAGAGAGACAGAGGGAGGTGCAAGAGAAAGGGAGAGAGAGGAAGGAAGAGAGAGAGGCATTGAGAGACAAAAGGAGAGGGGGAGGGAGAGAGAGATGGAGTTGGAAGGGGAGAGAGAGGGAGGGAAGAAGAAGGTGGAGAGAAAGAGAGGAAGTGACTAGGGAGAGAAGGACAAGGAATGCAGGGGAGAGAGATAGATATATATATGAAGAGATAGTGTGTATGTTTGGGGGGTGAGATAAAGAGACAAAGAAGGAGAGACAAAGGGAGATAGAGATATAGATGGAGGGGGGAGAGAGAGAAGGGGAAGAGAGGGAGGAGGAGATACATTGTTATTCTCTGAAATAGATGAATGGATTTCAAAGTAGATGTTGATTCCTAAACCTATTTGATTGATTGCATTGGATGCATTGACTTCAGTGCAGGTGTTGATTTCTAATCCTATTTGATTTCTTGCACTAGATGCATTGATTTAAGTGTAGATGTTGATTTCTAATCTTATTTGATTACTTGCACTAGATGCATTGATTTCAGTGTAGATGTTGATTTCTAATTCTATTTGAATGCTTACACTAGATGAAAAGATGACAAAATTAACGGTGTGGCAATAAGAACAACAAAAGAAAATAATTTGAGATTGATCACAATGAAGACTATTTGTGATTGACTACATTTTTATTATTCACATTTTCTATCATTCAACACTGTTACATTGTCACTTTGCATTCAATTTTTTTATTTCATCATTTTTCATCATTCAAGCTATTAACAATCTTTATCTTCAGAAAAAATAGAGGTAACTAAGCAAATTTAAAATTAAAATGAATAGATTAGTTTTAGACATATTTAGTCTATTTAAAATGACGAGAATGATTAGATGTTCAACAAGTTTTCCATAGCCGCACATGACTTAAACCAACCTAGATCCATCTTAACCCTGAATCTATCAAATGGCAAGAGGGATCAAATATCTCGAAGTGCAAACCTCTTTTCTAAGTGCAAAACTTGAGGAAATGTTTGATAGTTATATTTAAAATTATTAAACAAAATAAAATGATACATAAAAAAGCTAAAAAATTAAATTGTAAATTGTAAATTTATTTTATTCCACTTTCATTAAATCTTAGTTATAATTTACATCGGATTTATTATTATTAATAAACCTATTTATTTTAATATAAGATACATATTAGCATACGAAAAGTATTTTAATATAAGATGCATATCAACGTAAGAAACCTCTTTTAATATCAATAAGTGGATAGAAGTAAAAGAAACGAGGGAAAAAAGGCAAGCATGTTTTAGGCTGAAACATTCTATGATGGATGATGGTATCACACTAAGACACATTATTGAAAATGTTTGGGGGACAAAGAAGAAGTATTTTGTTGCTTTGTTAACTTCAAAAAGACATCTGAGAGAGTCCCTAGAGATAAATTGTGGCATAGAATGGAAGAACTTGGAATTCCTTTGTGTTATAGAGCTACTACCCATAAGCTCTATGAGGAGGTGAAAGTCAAAATTAGAATTTCAATAGGCATTTCAAAAATCTTTAGAAGAGACACTGGAGTCAAGTAAGGCTACCCTTTATCCCCTACCCTTTTTGGTTATATATTGATAAATTGGAAGAGTGGTTAGATCTGTAAGGTGGAGATAGTGTCCGTTTAGAGGAGTTTGTGATAAAGCTTCTTTTATATGCTGATGACCTTGTGTTGACTGCTAAATTGGCCCATGGATTGCAGATACACCCATATGCCCTTGAGCATTTTTGCAGAGTAGTGGGGATGCAAGTCAATACTAGCAAGACCAAAATAATGATTTTCTCTAATAAAAGGAAGCAAAACCAACATATGTTTTTCTTTGAAGGCAATACTCTTGAAGAAGTCAATGAGTACAAGTACCTCAAGATTGATTTCAACGACAAGCTTAATTTGGGGGACTGCAGAAAGAAGAGTTTTTTAGGTGGGTGGAAAGCATTACATGCTCTTCAAAATAAATGTAGAGAGGCATAGCTATGAGATTGGAAAACGTATAAAGTTCTTTTTGGGCTCTTAGTTTGTCCAATGATGCTTTACTTGTGCGAATTGTGGGCTAGCAACATCCCCGTTTCAAAATGGAAACAAATTGAGAAAGTATAAAAACGCTTTATCATGAGCAAGTTCGAAATGAAAAGTTCGGTTCCTTAGGAGATAACGTTGAGCGAAATAGGGGCAACTCTCATCGAAGCAATTGCTATGGTGCATCTTAAAAATATCTAAAAAGAATTGAACAAATGGGAGTAGGTATATGACCTAAAATTAGGCCCAAGGGTTAGCTCAATTGGTTGAGTTCTCGCCATTAAAGCACCTTGCCAATGGAAGGTCACGGGGTCAATTTTCCTCGATGCTCTTGGGTTTAGGATTTACTAATGAGTTGGTGGGAAGTGATTCGTTCAGGTGGATCTACTTGGATAGTTTCCATGGACATAGCGACCAACAATTTCTTGTGTTTGCGAACAACATATAAAAACAAGTAGATGACCTAAATTTGTCTTCAATGAAGGCATGAGTGAACAAAAAACCATGAACAAGACAAAACAACAAATGTATGCATAAATGGAATATCTACCTCAATACTTGTCCCACAAATAGTAAGGAGTTAAAAATTTTTGTTATGGAGAAGTTCCACAAGCTTATATGGGGAAAAGAGTTGGGTAGAAATAAGAAGTATTATGTTGAGGAATTCAACTTTACTCGTGATCTCCAACAAAAAAAATAAATTGGAGCTGTGGAGAGCAAAGATTCTTATTGCTCAATTAAGAACTAACTCGCATTAACTTTGGTGTAAAATGAGACAGTGGAAAAGATCTAAAATAGCTTAGGAAGAATGCATGTGTATTTTTTGCACTTCTCGGGCATTGAAATTGGAAAACATTTCATTTTAGAGTGTGATGCTTTCACAAACAATTATTGCAATATATCAACAACAGTTTATTAGCATTGTCTTTTCAGGGAGAAAACTCTTAAAAAAACTAAATAACTCATCATCAATTAAATAAAAAATATCAATTAAAAAAAAAAATAAAAAAAAAAATTTGAATTACAAAATGCAAAATACATGGAGGGCATAGAGACTAATTTCTTTCAAGTCCCATTCACATTAAAATCTCAAATCGACGTAAGAAAGATCCATAAATGCCATCGAGAAGGTAAATCTAAATTAAAATGAACCGAGGAGCTAAATCGAGATCAAGATGTGCTTCCGCAACATTTACACCGCATTACTTCATTTGATGGTATCATACACATGACGATAACGTTTGAAAGGTAGCAGAGCAACTAGAGAATATTTCTTTAGATATACTCCAGCTCAGGTTTCCTTCATTCATTCAAATTCTGTTTTGAAAGGGAATGGCGATGCAAATGGTTTGCACACTCAGAGGACTGTCCTCTCCTGTTCTCCAAGGTATTCTTCGTCAGTTATTCACACAATCTTTCACGTTTTTAACGCAGCTTCTGTATTCACTACAGGTCGTAGTTGTTTTTAGTTATTCATCGTAATTATGTACATTTCCTGTACTCCCTGCAGAATTTAATGGCGAAATTCGCAGTTCACGTTCTGCAATGCCAGTCATGTCCTTATGTTCGCCGCTGACTAAGAATATAATTTCATTCAGCTCTTCTTGTCAGTTATTGCAAAGCTCTCGAATTTGTTAGTACTCCGAAATCCTTCGCGAACCTGTCTCTCAAGTAGTATAACCGTTCACATTTAAAGAGAATTCAGCTGAATTGTAACGGGTATGCGTTAAGCGGGTGTTGACATTAAATTGTTGTCTGAAGGGTTCTTGTTAATGTTAAGCTTGACTGGGCTCGATCTTCTTAGAATCCTCTTAGTAGTCAGAAGTTTATGTACACCTCTATAAAGTTTAACAGTCGAATAGCCGTGCAGAGGGTCCATTGTCTCAAAAAAAATCTCATACACCCATTTACTGTCGGGCTTCACCATTAGATTATTTTTAAAAGTTTATACAAAACACATTGTTTTAACATTTAGAATTATATTGTGCAGTTGTTTTTATTTATTTTGCTTATTTTAACAGTAATTGTATAAATTGTATTAATAAATTGTTACGGCAAAAGGTACAGCAGAGATTGCACATAATATTGTTTTATATTGTTTCAAAATTTCAGGTGCATAAGCCCTGATACAGGCTCAAAATACAAATTGGTCTTAACCTTCTGCAAAATTATCCAATGCTTCTCTATACTGTTGTAATTTTCCTAATTAGGAAAAACAGTGATATGCAAAGCAAAATAATACATGCAAACACAAAATTCAGAACAGTGAACACCCATGGAAACTCCAAAAATGCCATCCAGCTGAGCCATTTTATTAAATATATGGAGCAAGAGTACAACGGTATGGAAGGAGTGCACCTAGGCTTGCTTCAAAGGCAAGCTTGACAAGACCTAGGTGAGAAAATAGAATGCTCGGATGAGAGAATGAGCTGCTCCAAAGATGCCCTGCGCTGCCCCAGAAAAACTGCGCTGTCTGCTGGAAAGCAACTGCTGAAAGGCCCACCTCCGTTGCTCAGAAAATTCTGCAAAATTATCCCCAAACTCCTCTCAAATAACCCACCAAAACCCAGAAAGGGTTTGGTCTGGTTCTGACCTCTGAAAATTGACCCCAATTACCATGTCCTCCCCCAACTGGTTGGAAATACAGCCTGTCTGCAATCTCCCTGAAAAAACCCTCCAAACACTCCAAAAATGCTGAGTTTCACCTCCCTAAAGATTTCCTTAATTCTCCCCGCAAACTCCAACTCCCAAACACTTCCCCTAATCTTCCACGTGTGCCCAGAAAATGACTACTGCCAGAAAATGACTACTGTGCAGGCCTTGGATGAGTAAATTCATTCTGCCTCCAAACAACAATCTTCTGCCCCAAAACTCCTCAACTAGCTTGGTTTTTCCCTGGAGCCACTATGCAAAATTTCTCCCGGAAAACACCTCCTGGAAGATAGCTGAAATGAGCAATACGTGGTCCCCTACTGCGTCCTCCTGGAGTACGAATTGCCTGAGAGAAAGGCTGTACGATGAGGTCTGAACTCCTCCAATATCCCCTCCAGCTTGGCATAATCTTACTTCCCTAGGGTGGCACTTGTAGTCCACCGAAAGAAACGTGAGCTCTCCCCTTGGAAAACTCTGCACTGAACAACGCTGTAACCCGGCTAAGTAGCTCGAGCATCAAGAGAATGCATGATTGACAAAAGACCCCAAAAGTTGCTAAGCTCCTTCCATTTATAATTTATGAGCTGCCTTCCCATGTGGGTCCCTCCATCAAGCTTTTCAACCCCCTTCCTTGGAAATTCGAATTCCCTTCTAAGGAAATGCATTTTTCAAGTGGGTGTGGCCCCCACATTCCACCAGCAAAAAATATTTACGGCCTCCCTTTTCCTAAGTCTTATCCCAAAATTTCGTGGGTTCCATAGTAAACAAAATTGCCAAAATTGTGATAATAAACTTCAAGGAAAAATTATTCTAGGAAGGGACATTACAATCCTCCCCTCCCAAATGTTGCTTGTCCCCAAGCAACTTCAGTGCTGGATGCTCAATTATGTGCTCACCCTCTCAAGTGGCATTCTCATCCGATAAGTTCCTCCAGCGTACTAGGTACTCCCTGATGGTTCTGCTCCTCAGCTTCCTTCCTCTAGTCTCCAAAATGGCTTTCGGCTCTAGAACCAGATGCCCCTCATCATCTAGTGGAGGTAACTCTGTAGCTGCTGTCACCTGCTGTCCCAACACCTTTTTGAGGCATGAGACATGAAAGACATTATGGATCTTGCTCCCTGGTGGAAGCTCCAACTCATAGGCTACCTCTCCAACTCTTCTGATCACCTGGTACAACCCATAGAAATGGGGCTGTAGCTTCTCAATCCCCTTCTATTTTAGTGTAGACTGACGATATGGCTGTAGCCGCAGGAAAACTAAGTCCCCCTCCTCAAATTGCCTCTCTATCCTGTGTCTGTCTGCATACACCTTCTGTTGATTCTAAGCTGTCAATAAATTATCCTTGGGAGCCTTGAGGATATCTTGGCTCTCTTGGATCCAATATTTGGACTTTGGGGCCCGATTGTCTCCAAAACCATTGTCAGCAAAAGATAAAGCATCATAACCATACAAGGCACGAAAATGTGACATACCAATGGACATGTGGTGGGTGGTGTTGTAGCAGTACTCACCCAAATGCAACCATCGAATCCATGCTCTATGCTGCCCGTTCACGTAGTTCCATAGATAGCCCTCCAACCATTTGTTGACCCTCTCGGTTTGGCCGTTCGTCTGTGGCAGGTACCTAGTGCTGGAGGTGAGCTCAGTGCCCACTAGCCTGAAAAGCTCTTGCTAGAATGCCCTCATGAAACGACTGCCTCTGTCACTGAATATGGTCTTGGGAAGTCCATGCAAGCGAAAGACCTCCTTGAAAAAAAAACTCTGCTACTTGTGACGTAAAATCTCGGGCTGGAATGGCAAAGAAATGTGCATATTTGGTCAACCGGTCCACCACCACATAGATACAATCTCTGCCGCTCCAGCCCGGTGATAAAATCCATGGAGATACTTTCCCATTTCCCCTCAGGGATGGGAAGTGGCTGCAACAACCCGATTGGATGGGTCAACTCCTCCTTGTTCCTCTGACAAGCCTCACACTCCTGCACATATCTCAATACATCTCCCTTGAGGCCTTTCCATGTGAAGCACTCTCTGACCATCATGTATGTTTTTCGGAACCTCTGGTGCCCTGACATTGGACAATGGAGAGTCATGAGTTGCATGGAGAATCCTCTCTCTCAACTGTGAACCCGACACCAAGAATATGTGCCCTTTGTAGTATATGACATCAACCATCACCTTGTAATGCTCATCATTGTGCGTACCCTCCAAAATCTCACATGCCCGCTGATCTTTGGAGTACTCCAACAACTATGCCTTCCAATCATGGCAAATGCTCATGAGTGAAAGTGTCACGGGCCTCTTGGATAATGCATTTGCTACCACATTGTGTTCACTGTTTTCCCTTGATATACTCAATATCAAAGTCGTAGGCCTGGACCTTGCTGACCCACCTCTGCTGCCTGTCATTAAGGCCCCGCTGCCCCATAAAATGGCAAAGACTATTGTGATCAGTCTTCACCCAAAGCCTGTTGCCCACTAGGTACTGCCGGAATTTGGCCAACACATGCATAATGACCAACATCTCCTTGTCGTAAATAGAATACGACCTCTCATGCGGAAGGAGCTTCCGGCTCTCAAAAGCGATGGGGTGACCATCCTGAGATAATACTACGTCAACTCCCTCACTTGATGCATCACACTCCAAGGTGAAAGGCTGAGTGAAATTCGGGAGTGTCAAAACTGGGCAACTGCTGATCACCTCCTTGAGGTGATCGAATGTTGGCTGCGCTCTATCTGTCCATGCAAAAGCCCCCTTCTTGGTCAGATTTGGGAGGGGAGCTGCCAACTGTTCGAAGCCCTTTACGAACTTACTATAATAGGTTCATATGCCCACAAATCCCCTCAACTCAATCACATTGCGGGGCACCGGCCAATCCCGGATGGCCCCGATCTTCTCTTCATGTACCCTCACTCCATCTACTCCAATGATGTGCCCCAAGTAGAGTATCTTTGTCAGTCCAAACTCACACTTGGATAAATTGGAGTAAAACTGCTACTCCTCTAAAGTGTGCAACATCACCTCTAAGTGCTGCAAATGCTCCTCCCACGTCCTGCTGTATATCAGAATGTCACGAAGAATACCAGTACAAACTTCCACAACTGCGCACAGAACACGTGATTCATGCAGGACTAAAAGGTGGCAGGTACGTTGGTCAGCCCAAAGGGCATAACCAAAAACTCAAAATGCCCAAAGTGGCACGTGAAAGCCATCTTGGGGATGTCCTCATCCCTCACTCTGATATGGTGGTACCCTATTAGAGAAGTACTTGGCTCCTCTAAGCTCATCCATCAGCTCATCAATGCGTGGAATGGGGTAGCGGTTCTTCAGGGTCTTCTTGTTGAGCGCTCGATAATCTATGCACATGCGCAATGTTCCATCCTTCTTCTTCCACCATAACAACTGATGAAGCGAAGGGAATAGAGCCAGGTATGACGTGCCCAAGTGCCAACAACTCCTTAATGGCATGCTCAAATCCTCTGTCAGGGGGCTGCCCTGGTGGTATGCCCCCAAACACTACTGGGTACCTATCCAAGATGGCCTGTATGTCAGAGTGAGGTGGCTTGGGCTGTCCCCCAACCTCTGAAATCCTCAACTCCACTGCCCATGCTATTTTCCCATACCTCAAGTCACCCTCTATCCTGTGTGCTGAAACTGTCTGTGGAGTATATGAATGCATACCCCGAAGAACAACCAACTTGCCGTCCGACCCAATGAACTCCATCTCCAACTTCCTCCATTTGTAGTGACTTGCCCAAGGGAGTAGAGCCACTGGACACCCATCACCACGTTGGTGTCTGACACATCCTCAACAAAAAAATGATCTGTCACCGAGTAGGTCCCCATGGTCAATGTCAAAGCGGGGACATATCGAGTACACTGCATATTCCTATCCCTTGGCACCAGAACTGAAAATTCCTCAAACTCCTCTGTAGTTATACCCCTTCTCTAAACCATTTGTGCATCTATAAAGTTGTGGGTGGCCCCACTGTCTAACCAAAATTGAGACACGCTGCCCCTGCATTGTGCCTTTGATCCTCAAGGTCAAAATTTTTGGGACTCCATGCAATGAAGCTAAGACTCCCCCAGAGGGTGCGAAAGGTGCTCCCTCTGGTGGTGGTGCTGGTGGTGGTGGTCCCCTCTCTGCGTGGGTCTCACTGTCACCCTTTCCTATCTCCAACTCCACGTCATCCTCCTGATCACTGCCCTTGCCTACTGTGCATCTATGGCCTGGTGCCCAAGGCTCTTGACAGGTGAAGCATAGCTTCCTCGTTCGGAGGTATCTCCCGGTCTCCTCATCTAATTGCCCACGTCCCGGAACTGCTCTCTGCGTTGGGGGCCTAGTATCATGCCCCTTCTGTGGGTATGGAGCTCGTGAAGGTATGGGTGCTTGAGTCTTGGGGATTGCCCCTTGCAAATCCCTGGCACAAGTCACAACCTCCTGCAAGGTAGTGGATTTGCGGGACCTCACCAGCCCACACAATGGCTCTAATAAGACCTCTACAAATGTGTACACCCTCTTGGCATCGGACAAATCCGACACCATGACTGAGACCCTCAAAAACATGGATATGTACTGTTTCGGATGGCCAGTCTGCCTAAGCTGGGTCAGCTCTCTGAAATGGGCCTCCGAGTCTCTGGGGTCAAAACGTTCCACCACTCTCTGGGTAAAATCCTCACACGAGGTCACACTAGCATGCCCTAGCGTCGTTAAGCCACGAAATCGCTAATCGTGTGCCTCTCCCTCCAAATGCAAGGTAGCCATTTTGACGACTTCCACTTTAGTCATCCTATTGAGCTGGAAATAGGTGTCCAACTTCTCCACTTAAGCTCTAGTTGTGCACTTGGTGGATCCATCATACGTGGGAAAATACATCCTCCCAATGGTACGCTACAACTCTGAACTCTGTGTGCTAGATCCTCCACTACTCTGACCTCTCTCATTCTATTTGAGCTGGCAGTAGTCTCTGAAAGACAAAGCTACGCTGAAATCCTCCCCCATGGACCGCCACTCCTAAAAATAATCTCCCATGGGCATCTGATCATCCGGTCCACCCTGCTCACTAGGCACTGAAGGTAAAAATGTAGGTAGCGTGGTCCTGGTTGGCCCACTGAAGGTTAGCAGGTGAGTAGCTGGTGAAGTGTGGTCATACTGCTGTGAGGCCCTTGAAGTCTCCCCAAATAGAAACTCACGATTGATGCTCTTGTCCCTATTTTGTTGTTTGAGTTCTCCAACATCTCTTTCTACCCCTTGGGTAAGTCATTCAGGGCCTTTAAGAGACTGTCAAATGCTGCCTCCTCCTTGCCCCTTGTCTCCCCCATATTTGCCACTACTACAACCTTCCCACGTGCCTCAGTATCAAGTGTGATCTCCAACTCCCTCTCCCTGCTCAGGTACCTCTACCTTCGGTAAGTAACGTTTGGTCTATCCTCTCCGTTCACAGGAAAAATCCCCCACGACTGAGCCAAGATCTGAGCTTTGATACCACTGTAATATTCCTAATTAGGAAAAACAATGATATGCAAAGCAAAATAATACATGCAAACACAAAATACAAAAAATGCAGTGAACAACCAAGGAATCTCCAAAAATGCCATCCAACTGAGCCATTTTACTAAATATATGGAGCAAGAGTACAATGGTATGGAAGGCGTGCACCTGGGTTTGCCTCGAAGGCAAGCTTGACAAGGCCTAGGTGAGAAAATAGAATGCCCAGATGAGAGAATGAGCTGCTCCAAAGATGCTTTGCGCTGCCCCAGAAAAACTACGTTGTCTGTTGGAAAGGAACTACTGAAAGGTCCACCTCCGGTGCTCAGAAAATTCTGCAAAATTAGCCCCAAGCTCCTCTCAAATAACCCACCAAAACCCAGAAAGGGTTTGGTCTGGTTTTGACCTTAAAAAATTGACCCTAATTACCATGTCCTCCCCCATTGGCTAGAAAATACAACCTGTCTGCAATAAAAATCCCTCCAAACACGCCAAAAATGTTGAGTTTCACCTCCCCAAATATCTCCTTAATTCTCTCGGCAGACTCCAACTCCCAAACACTTCCCCTAATCTCCCACGCGTGCCCAAAAAATGACTACTACGCAGGCCCTGGGTGAGTAAATTCGTTCTGCCTCCAAACAACAATCTTCTGCCCCAAAACTCCTGAACTAGCTTGGTCTTCCCCTGGAGCCACTATGCAAAATTTCTCCTAGAATATAGCTGAAATGAGCAATATGCAGTCCTCTAGTGCGTCCTCCTGGAGTACGAACTGGTTGAGAGAAAGGTTGTACGATGAGCTCTGAACTCCTCCAATCTCCCCTCCAACTTGGCATAATCTTACCTCCCTAGGGTGGCACTCGTAGTCCACCGAAAGAAGGGTGAGCTCTCCTCTTGGAAAACTCTGCGCTGAACAACACTGTAACCCGACTAAGCAACTCGAGCGACAAGAGAATGTATGATTGACAAAAGACCCAAAAAGTTGCTAAGCTCCTTCTATTTATAATTGATGAACTGCCTTCCCATGTGGGTCCCTCCATCAAGCTTTTCGACCCCTGTCCTTGGCAATTCGAATTCCCTTCTAAGGAAATGCGTTTTTCAAGTTGGTGTGGCCCCCATGTTCCACCAACAAAAATATTTTTGGCCTCCCTTTTCCTAAGTCTTATCCCAAAATTTCGTGGGTCCAATAGTAAACAAAATTGCCAAAATTGTGATAATAAAGTCAAGGAAATTTTTTTCTAGGAAGGGACATTACAACTATTTATATTCAATAAAATGTGCCTTTATTTTTAAAATAGTCTTGAAAAGCATTTAAATGAGCAATAAGCATAGTGGTTGGCAGCATCCCCAAACCTGTACTTGTTGGTTTAGCTTCCGAACTCACGGGTACCATTTCCTTATAAATTGATGCATCCTTCTATAGTTCTACTCCTTATGAGTTCACTTAAACCCTTTGGTTCGAAGTTATTGATTGGTCACCGTTATTTAGTTTAAGTGTCAAATTCTAGAGAAGGTTACATTGGGCATCCTCAACTGCCAATTGATATTTTAATTCCACCAAAAACCTTGTGAATTCTGCAATCTGTGATGTTATCTGACTTTCAATTTCATGGATTTTTGCAATAATATTAAAGAGGCAAGCCCTGTTACAGTGGATGTGTTCTTCGTTACTTCTTAATGCTCTGTATTTCTTGTAAATCCCTCAAATCCATATGTTTTCCTGTAGAAATAACACCTTCAACAAGTAAAATATACACTGTCAACAGTAACTGTCGCGTTCCTTGTATCCTGTGAGCACTGTAATCTCTATTGGCCCAGAATAAAAGCCTAGATAAACCTATTTGCATTCAGTTTTAGAGAATGCCAAATCTTTGAATCCACACACTGACATTGCCTGCAACCTCCGAGCTCAATGTCAACAAGAACCCTTTTAGAATCTGGAAGATTAGTAGTTCACCATTGAGGTGGTTTCCTTGGCAAATTCTTGATGCTATGAGACCAACAAAGGAAGAGATGAAAAGTAGTCAGAAGAATTACCTGGCTAAGCAGAGTCACATACTCGAGCCTGACCCACAATAGCACCATCATCCCACAATGAGGCAACATTGTAAGGAACAACAAATCAAAAGACGCGAGATCAATGCTAATAGCATGTGAGAGGCAAAATCTCGTCTCTTCACATAATTGTTCATATGTCTAACAGGGTGGTCAGGATTGCTATATGACTGTTTACCAATGCTAAAGTGTCGTATTCTTGAGCATTGATCAAGGGATATACCAATACCAATGCTAAACGTGTAAACTTGTCTTAGTCCTATGCATTGGTCAAGGGATATACCAATGCTAAATGAACGTGTCGTAGTCTGGTGCATTGATCAAGGGATATACTAATGCTAAATGTGTTATAGACCTTTGCATTGATCAAGGGATATACCAATGCAAAATGAACGTGTCATAGTCTTGTGTATTGATCAAGGAATATGCAAATGCTAAACATGTCATAGTTCCGTGCATTGATCAAGGGATATGCCCATGCTAAACTTGTCATAGTCCTATGATCAATACTAAATGTGTTGTAGTCTTGTGCGTTGATTAAGGGATTTGCCTTTATCCTAAACATGTCGTAGTCTTGTGCATTGATCAAGTGATATACCAATGCTAAACGAACATGTCGTAGTCCTATGCATTGATCAAGGGATATACCAATACTAAATGAACACATCGTAGTCCTGTGCATTGATCAAGGGATATAACAATGCTAAATGTACATGTCGTAGTCTTGTGCATTGGTCAAGGGATATACCAATGCTAAATGTGTTGTTGTCTTGTTCATTGATCAAGGGATATACCAATGCTAAATGTGTTGTAGTCTTGTGCATTGATCAAGGGATATACCAATGCTAAATGAACGTGCTGTAGTCCTATGCATTGATCAAGGGATTTACCAATGCTAAACATGTATTCTTGTGCATTAATTAAGGGATATACCAATGCTTAACGTATCATAATCTTATGATCAATGCTAAACATGTTGTAGTCTTGTGCATGGATCAAGGGATTTTCTTGTATGCTAAACATGCCATCGTCCCGTTCATTGATCAAGGAATTTACTTGTATGCTAAACATGTTGTAGTCCTCTGCATTGATTAAGGGATATACCAATGCTAAATGTGTCGTAGTCCTGTGCATTGATCAAGGGATATGCCAATGCTAAATGTGGCATAGTCTAGTGCATTGATCAAGGGATATGCCAATGCTAAACATGTCATAGTCCTGTGCATTGATAAAGGGATATGCTTGTGCTAAACGTGTCGTTTAATGATGTCCTTGTCTTACCTTCTACTCCATGTAAATAAGAAGACATGATTATTAATGTGTTTGAGCCACCTTTAGAGCTTCCTGTTGTCATCTCTTAACCATATTTAGAATACATGGATTTTGAGCTCAATGAGCCAACATTGGTTGATCCTTTCGAATATGATTGTCGTCACAAACAACCTAGTCCTCAAGCTTCTCCATGCTAGCCCTTTCCTCATCATATTGCCCCCAGCATGTCCCTAAGGACATCAAGGAAAGTTGCATGCTTAGGAAGGTTTTTGACAAGAAATTTAATTAACTTAATCATTTATTTCTCCATATTTAAGCTTGAAGGAAAGATCCAATGGTTCAGGCATGATTCCCCTTTTCCTTGGCATCCATGATCCCTTTTCAAGTTTTCATAATTTGTGGTCATCTTGTCTCCCCACCTACCACCCTGGTGATTCTTCTGCATGTAAGACTTGCATTGGTAATTGTGACGCCTTCTTGTTTTATCTCATGATCAATCTTAGGGGTAAATGATCTTATATTGATCTAATGATATGCTGGTTACATTGGTTATATGATTGTACTTATCTCATACACTGTATATTGGTTATGCATGGTAGTGTAGGCACATTGCATATTGTGTGAGCATCGCTAATAACATTCATATCATGTTTCATGTAGATTAGACCGCATTTAGAATAGATTTTATTTTATGTATGGATTTATGCTCTTGTATAAAACATGGGTGATACTCTATACCCAATGCACATGCTCCCAAACAAGTTTGTAGCAATGTGCAGGTTACAGGTCTACGGTTCCGGGGATTTCTGGAGTTCTCATAAACTCCTCATTCTAGTACACGGATCATGCAGTCTATGGTGAGCTCATGTTCCAGTTGGAGCTAGATTTTACCCACTAAAGTGGGTGACCCCATTAGAGAAATTTTTTGTCCCATCAAGCCAGCCAGCCAACAACCCCTACAACCACTACTAGCCAATGACGATGTGCCATTCATATCTCTGCCACCTGTTGAAAAGTGTAACTAGGTCGGTCTTCATATTGACTATTGTTAAATTTGGACAACTAGGTCCAAACTCCATGTTGTGATGCTCAGATTAAGAGGCTAATATTTTTGTTGGATTCCTCTTTCGGAGAGGTGTAAAATCCATATAAAATATATCTTAATCCTATGAGCAGAACATTTATTTTGAATTTATTATTTATAATAAATTATATGTGCAGGTCGGCCTTAAGGTTTCACACCCCCAGCAGATGTGTCACACACCCCAATGATGGATATAAATACAGGCAAAGTTGGAGAGCATTTCACAACAACTCAACACACATCTTCTTCTCTCATCTGATTTAGTACGAGCTCATTGGAGGACAAGTTCAGCCCACACGTGTGGAGAAGAAGGACGCAATCTGTACGGCTGAAGGGAAGGACGAATTTCTGCAGCTAGGGTTTTGCTGGAAGTTTGACCAACGTTGACTTTGGTCAACGCATGGTCCGAAAGGGCTAAAACTTGTTGGAGAGTTCGATTTTGAGAGGCCGTACACTTTGGCACAGAAATCGAGGTCAAAGGGTTGACCAAACTGTTGCTGCATTGACTTTTAGCTTGCTGCCCTGCGTTGACTTTTCTGGACAGCGTTGACTTTTCTGGAGTTGACTTGGGTTGACTCGGTAGCTGATTGGAGGATTGTTGTGACACATTCTGGGTTGGCTGATCAAGGAGACTTTGCTAGTTGAAGCATCCTGTTGACCGCCGTAACGCACCATCACATTTTTTCTGTTTCTGGTTTGTCTTCTATAAGATCCACTTATATGTTCTATCAGCATTTTACTTAACTATTTGTGTGATTGCTGTAAGAAAAGTAAAGTTGCTTCAAGCATAGAACATCTACAAATATTTACAACTATGCAATTACGAATTTATAGAAGACAAAGATAATAAAATGTAATTTTTGTTGTACTTGCTTCATGGGTTTCATGAGCAATATTTTATTATAGGTCAATAGACTTCTTCTTGATGTCTATTAGGGTTTTTCTTATATTTACAAGTGTAATTAAGAGTCATGATAATGAATTGTCTAGTATGAAGAATGTCCTCCAAGACCTTGCGAAAGAATGGCCCATAATGGCCCTCAAGACTGCCCACTATCTACGTTGAAAGATCAGCTCAATTCTGCTCCTAAATTCGGCCTCCAACAGCTAGACAAGTCAGCCTAGAATCTGTGATTAAAGTCGGCCTAAATATTGACTGTATGGTCGGCCTAAAAATTGATTGTAATTCTGTTATTAATTGACCTAGAGTTGCGGCTCATTTGGACAGAAAAGAATGCGGATTCTCTTTGAGTTAACACAGAACAGAAAATGCGGATTTTGAAGAACATGTATAGGGTTTCAGTGCGGACATCTTATGAGTTGATTACAAGTGTCAAAAGGTCTAACCAATTGTGTATTCACTTGTGACTAAAATGTGGATCTGAGGTGCAAATTACTCTGTGTAAAAATGCAGTAAATAAAGTGCAGATTTCTCTGAAGTGGAACAATGTTAAGGTCAAGAAGATGATGTGGATTCCTATGCTGATCACTGTGGTAAAAAGTGCAGGTTTGTAGGAGATGACAGTGCGTACTTCAGGAAGAAAGGGATGCGGATTTCTATAAAGTGTCAACAGTGAAAAGTGCGAACTCTAGCACTCATTAAGTGCGGAAGTCAACAAGAATGAAATGCGGATTTAAGAAGTGATCAAGTGCGGATCATAGAGGTAAGAAAGAAGGTCTACATTCTGGAAAGCTGATGTGCATGCAAAGGATAAGAAGGAGGATCTCAAGATAAACTTAGAGACCGAGTTCTCTAAAGTTATTGGAGGTCAATATACATTGGTGAAGAATAAAAGGATCAGTGTTGGAGGAAGACTTAGAAGAAGTGTCAAGGTCTTGGAGGCATTCACAAGTCAAGGGTATGAGTCTTGGTCATGGTACTTGTCATTTGAAGATCTATAAGAAGAATTTCTCATGGGTTTTCCTTTCCAAGAGGGAGAGGTTTTGCCCTGGCTCGAAGAGCCTAACTTTGTGTCTTTTGTATTTTGGTAATTTACTTGATGAAAGACTAACTAAGCTAAGAAAGAGAAGAAATAATTAACTCAAGTAAGCTCACAAGTAATTATCAAGAAGAGAATTTTGAATTAATCACTAGCCCTCCAAATTCTCAACATGGTATCAGAGGTAAGTGCTAAAGACAAAGGGCTATTTGACAAGAAGACACTCAAGGATCAAAATTCAGTTTTCTAGAAAGCATCAAGGCAAAAGTCAAAGTCTACATTGAAAAGTCAAATTAGTTTGCAAGGAAATCCTCAAGCCATCTCAAGGAGACTTTCAACCTTATTCAAAGAATCTACACATCGAGGAGGTAATCTTTGACATCAAAGATTCTTGATATTGAAGACATTATTGGAAGACACAGCATCAAGCGCACCCAACAGTATTGAAGACATCTTCACTCTGAGGTAATCCTTGATCATCAAGGATCCAAGATCACCTACTTTGAAATCAATCTAAGAGGGAGTTCCTGCCATCATCCTCAACAAGGACGTTGATAGAAGAAGAAAAGCATCTACTCAAGTAAGTATCTTTATGACCTCATGAATCTATCAAAATGTCTTCTTTGCAAAGAAAGCAACAAACTGGTTAGGGTTTCAAACTTTCCTGCATAAGAAGACAAGGAAAATGAAGTCATGCCATATACATGAAGGAAGGTATAAGAGCCCAAAGGATTCTTACAAAATCCATAAAAGACTCTCTCATCTCCGATGTACCAAATCTAGAATCATCAAAAGGAATATATGAGAAATTGGTGGAGCTATTCTCTGTAAGTACTGCAGGAATTGGGAGAAGAAATGTCTGACACTGAGATGACTACAGTGGTGTTGAATGCTTTGCCATAAGAATGGGGAAAAGTTCACTTCAGGTTTATATGGGAAGAAAGAAGCCACACCATTCCACAATTTAGGATCTCTTTGTAAAATAGAGGAAACAAGATTGAAAGCCAAAGGTGTTACAGGATCAAGTGAAGGGAATCAAGCCTTTGCAGCCACGTTAAGGAGGAAAGGAAGATTCAGTAAGTTTGGTCCTTAGAATAGTATGAACAAAGCATGATACTTTGGATGTGATGAACTTGGGAATTATAAAAGAGATTGTCCTAAATCTGAAAAGGATAAGAGAAATAGGGAAGAAGCCCATATCTCAGAAATGAGTGAAGAATATGATGCAAAGAAATAAAAAAAAGAAGCAGCGAGGGATCTCCACTATGATTGAGGTCATCTTCTGCTTCAAGTGATTTCTATTGGTTGTACGATAGGAAGCCGTGTAGCATCCTTATCAAAGCATGGTAGGAGTTCTTGGTAAAACAACTCTTGGAAAACCTCTCTGATAACAATACTGATGGAAGGCAGTCATCAAGATCAAGGGTCATCATGAAAAACAAAATTCTGGGATGTGCTGACATATTGATGGAACAAACCAAGGGAATGAAGCTCTTCATTCTAGTAAAACTGCTGGAGGATGACTTATATGCTGAGGTATGAGGTATGTATATATTTATATGTTGACATTGGATGCTGTGAAGTCATGCCATATGGTTGCAAATAATAGACTTCATATTTAGAAGTATGATCTATGAAGGAGGATCTATTGGTGCACTAACAGATGAAATCGACATAATATATATATCCTCATGGAATATGAGGTGGTTGTATATGAACGAGTGTTACACAACATTTTGTCACTGTCCCTGCAATCCCCGTCTCGCCCATTGAAGGGTCATTCCTGTGACCAATAAGCAGCGTCATGCCTTGCAAAAACCATCATTGTGTCCCTTTACATGAGAAAAACATTCCTCTTGTTGTCATTTCCCTGAGCAGAGACTCAAAAACCCTTGTTTTTGCCTTAGCGCGGGTAATTAGTTATGCCCTCGCGCTGAAGAGGAAAATTAACATCAGGCTCGCGCCAGCTGGCGCTCTGTCCTAGTTTGCCACCCGCGACAAGCTGTTTATGGAATGTTTTTTAAAAATAGAGGCGGAGATTACACTCCAACCACCTCGAGGATGAGTCATTGGGAGTGGTTGAACTGATAAACCACAGACTGCCTCCTTTAGGTTTATGGTTTCCACCTCTTATGGGAACTCCCTAAAGGATAGGCCTCCCGCCCACCTTTGTAGGGATCCTAACCTCCTCCTTTTCCTCTATAAAAGAAGCTATCTCTCTTAATACAAACTAGTTGAACTTGGAGAATTAGACATACTATAGTTGAACGACTGAATAGTTGAATGACTAGAGGAGATAGAAGGAATTACAACGAGGAGAGGTTGAGTCCAGGCCTTCATCCCGTCCGAATTCCCTGACGAGCATCTGAGACGCGCTTCGCCTGAACCTCGCTGGAGGAGACTACGACGTCAAAGCATCGGTTGTAACTCTTCCTTTTATTCATTTATATACATGACTACTGTTTGGTTCCACTGTTGTGTGATGATGTTTGTTTAACGCAATATGTTTAGCCCTCTTTGACTGGTTAATAGTTATGAATGAAATGTTGTTATCTTGTATGCTGTTCTTGTTTCTTATTCTTTGTGCAGGTGTCCAAGCATAATGGCGAATAGATTGTGACTTGCCAAGGTAGGAGTGAGAGGCCACCACTACCACAGCAACAATGACAGCGTTGGATTCCAGGTAGGTTGATCTACCGTGCCCCTTGTTCATTCAATAATTAGGAAGCAACACTTTAGCGTGTCCCTTTGTTTCTAGACCCACTTTAGGGCTAGAGGGATTGTCTCTCTCCGCAGAGAGGATTTACCTGCATAACAAATTGGCGACTCCACTGGGGATTAGTCCGAGTTTGTCATTTCATTTGTGTTGGGTCAGTTTTATTATTGCTTTAGTTATTTGTCTTTTCTGGTTTGCTTGTTAGTTTTTCATCCTCTGTTCAGCTCCAGAGTGTCAAGATTGACCTCTGCTCACTAGGTTTTGGTTTTTCCTCTGTTTCCCATAGTTACTTGGCTTGGCGCGGTTTTTCTCTGAATAGTCGCACCAATTGGTGCAGGTTGCTCTTTTTACAGTCGCGCCAACCCCTGTATGGCGCGGATTACAGCCTTACAGTCGCGCCAACCCCTGTAGGAATTGGTTTGACCTCCTTGATGAGTCTTTTGGTCAATTGTGCTTGCTTTTGGGTTATTTTTTATGCATAATTATGCCTTTGGGATTGTTTTAATTACTGTCGACTTGCTTTTCTCAGTTGTTTGACCATCTTCTTATCAGTGTCAGTTGAGGCCTTAGGGTTTCTAGGTGTCCTAGTGCACTGAGCCTTCTGTTCGAAAATCGAGTCAGTTTGATTGTTGTCAGTCCCATTTGTGGCTTGATTGCATTTAGTTTTCTTGATCTTTTGAGTGATTGTCTTGGTTGCAGAGTCATTTCGTTTTCTTGATTGGTTCTTCGCCCTTTGCTCCAAGCATAGATTACATTGCTTGTTTTGGATCATTTTGAAAACTGTCTCTTAGTTTGAAATATTGCGACATTAGTTTGAGTGATTTCTTGTGTTTGTTTCGTGTTTTATTGAGTCATTCAATTTCGATTCCTACGCAACACTTAAGCTAGTGTTTGTTTTCGTTTTTCATGTAATTAGTGCATCATGTACTTCTTTTCACTGAAAAAATAAAAAACATATTTTGCTTTTTTTTTTTTGCATTGAAAGTAAAATACTCTTTTGCATAACTAGCATCTGATTATCTAGGAAAGAGTTTCATTTTCGTATTCTATTAGATGCATTAGTGGATTTCTTCGTATAATCTCATTGTTTGGTTTTTGTTTGAAAGGTCTCTACTCTTCTCATAACTAGCATTCATTGAATCGGAAATGATGTTCATTTGCATATAGCTTGCATTTAGGGATTTTTGAGATCCAACATCGATAGGACCTTAAAACTGAAACGTAATCCAAGATCAACTTTAAAACTTATTTAATTAACCTAAGGAAGCATTGAAACCTAACGAAACATTTTTAGTGGTCTAGGCTAGAGACGTGTTTCGGCGTTTTAAAACCTAGTAGCCGTCGTTCGCTATCTGGCTTTAGACAATGCTAGTACGGACTTGTGCTCCCCGTACCATCGAGTATATAAAGGGAGACCCTTCTAGGTTGCAATCCTTTTATCCATAGGAAGCCAAGTCTGCCGTCTTGTAATCGTGATACACCGAATACAGCATTCGGGGAGACTACCTGCACGTATGTCAAGTCCTTGGTCATTTCTGTTTCATTTGATCATCAAGGTGTATATGGCAGTTCATGGAAACCTGGTATACCCTCTTGCTTAGTATTCCATAGTAGTCATTTTGTTCTTTTCATGACTCTTTAAAAAGAGAAGAGATCGTTGAGCACTTGTCCTTTCACGCTTGTTTAAAATTGAAAGTGACTAGAGTCATCTTTGGCCTGTTTCTCGACTCTTTAAAAATGAAACAACAAAATATGGTTTCAGTGTCATAAAATTAATCACCTGCGATCACACACCTGCTAAAGTTTTATTACTTGGCTTGTTGTTTTTCCTTGGTTTTGATCTAGGAGTCCTTGATTGATTTTCTTTTTCCCTTTCTGTTTTGATATACGGTCACGGTGGCGGAACCACTGATTTCGTCGTCCTCACTGCCTCCTAGTGGTAGTTTTTTCCTGGACGTTTCTTTTGAAACTCCTCAGTCCACTGGGTCTGCGGAGATCTCGCAGCCTATTTTCCTCTTTGTCCTGCCTCTTGCTATTCGATCTCCTCCTGAAGAGCCAGTTGAGTTCAATTGGTCTCCTTCTGGTGCTTGGTCTAGTTTTGGGGAAGAAGGAGATTTTCCTCCTCTTACGTCGGGCTCGCCATTTTTTGCTATTGCTGTGCCTCCTAGTCCCCATAGTCTTTTTGAAGATCTTACGGTGGAGTTAGATATGGACTCATCTAGTCCTATTGGTAGTGAAGGAATGCCTGTTTCTGCAGGAGAATATCATCTTTTTTCGGAAGATGTCCCTCATGTTTCTACTCAGTCTTCTCCACCAACGGTGTCACTTCCGCCTGGCTATCGGTCTTTTAGTCAGATTATGTCTGGTGTTGCCTCCATTGTGCAATGCAGTACAGTAACTCCTTCTCAGAGTTTGGTCTTGCCTTCATTAGGACTGTCGCCTTCGACACTTGGTTCGTCGATTACTGTTACATCTGTTCCAGTCCGACCGATGGTTTGTGTGGCTTCATCCACACCTGTTGAAGCCCATCAGTCGTCAGGATCTTTTCACACACATAGGCCTTTGGTTTCTACCTATGCGTTTGACGAGCAGATGTTGGATATTCACCAGCGTTATGCTCCTTCGACGGAGGCCACGCCTGCTTCTAGTGTTATTCCACTACCCTTGTGATTTCTGGCGGTCTTACTTTTGAAGAGTATTTGTTGGCTGTTCAGTAGCAGAGCTCTCAGGGTTCTCAGCAGCCTCAGGCTCCTAGTAATCCTCTTTTTCATCACTCTGATGCTGTCGGTAACCCTGTGTATTCATATCCACTGCATTATGATGAGCATGGTAATCCGGTTTATTTGCCTCCTACTGATCCTTATCAGATCGTTTCTCGTTTCAGGCCTACCTTGCCTGTGCAACCCTCTGGCTTGCAAGGACAAACCCCCCGTGGGACAACCTTTAGCCCAGCAGGGCCCTGCTTCTGGTCCACAGGGACAACCATACGGTCCACAAGGCCAACCTTTACAAGGACAACCTTTGGCCCAACATGGACGACCCTCCGGTCTTTTCTGTCAATCTTCGAATCAACCAGAACTATTTTATACTCCTGCGGGGCAAATCTACCCACCACAGGGACAACCTGTTGCACCACAACTGCAGTCACATGCTCAATATGGCCCGAATGTTGTGCAACCAGGACAACCCTACAGTCCTTCTCCGGGTCAACCTGGTCATCATGGACAACCTGGTCCATCGCAACCATCAGGCCAAGCTTTTCCACAAGGCCAACCTGGTGGCCCTCAGCAACCGATTCAACCTGCTTCTCAGTCGGTTCCATCATTTCAGCAGCCCATTCTACCCGCTCAGCAGCCTGCTCAACCTGCTCAGCTGGGTCCACCTACTCAACCGCAGGGTGCTTACTACCCTCAAGGTTCATATCAACTGGTATATACTGCACCTCAGGTTCCTTACCCTCAAAATCAACCTGTCTATCATCAGCCTCAAAGCCATGCTTACATTCCACAACGGACTCCATACGCTGCTCAGCAAGGACCTCAATGGTCTATTCTGACTCAATATCCTGGTCCTCAACCCCAGTATCCACCGAATTATCCTGTTTCTAATCCCTATGATCCGAATCCTCCGGGACAGAATCCTGCTCGGACTGGATGGAATGTACATGCAGGTCCTTATCAAAGACCTCTGATGACTTTCAATACCCAATTACCGTTTCTTGCTACGTTGTAATTACTTGATGTGTCAAAGTTGACAAACGATTCCATTCTTCATAACCCATATTGGCCTCCGGTTCCAACCAAGATTCCTGTTGATTGTCCTATATTTGAGGGCAAGTTTGGTGAAGACCCCCAAGCACATGTTAGGACTTACCATTTGTGGTGTTCCTCTAACTCTTGGGTTGACGATTCTATCAGACTCCGTCTTTTCCAGCGAACTCTTACTGGTGCCGCTGCACAGTGGTACATTGAGCTATCTCGTGGCGTCTTCCAAGATTTCAATTCTTTAGCCATGGCGTTCCTTACGCATTTTCAGTTACCAATCCATTATGAGACCGGGGCGCACCTCCTCACTTCATTGAAACATGATCGAGCTACTGATATCTCGGATCATATTCATGAGTGGCGACGTCGTCGTCGCATGATCAAATTTGAAATTCCTGATCAACTTCTAACTCATTGGTTCACCACCTCCTTTGTCAATTAGATTGCCAAAGACATAGCTATGGGGGCATGTGTAGCTGAGGAACAAGCCATTGCTTACGCCCAGTACCTTGATCTTGTGTAATCTCAGTTTGGCGGATTATATGATATCTTGCCTGATGCTCCCCGACCTGGAACCTCTAAACCACCAGTGACTCCATCCGTCGATGGTATTATTGGTTTTGTGTCTCAGACTTCTCAAAAGTCTTCATCTTCAAACTCTGGGAAGCTGAAGTCCGCTTCTTCCAATAATGTTGCTTCTCAGTCTACTTCGAATTCTGGTAAACCCGCAGAAGTTAATGCCGTTCAGGCCAATCCTACAGACAATACTCCTAAAGGTAAGAAGAAGGGTAAGGGTAAAGCCAAAGTCGATACCCCGAAACAGGATTCTCAGAAACCTCGTGCTAGCGATGGTTCTCAACGCAAACCGAAGTACCTTTGTTTGATTTGTGAAGAAGAGCACTTCACCAAGGACTGTCCTAGACGGTCCGAAGTGAGCCGATTGCTCAAAGGCACTCAGGGAACTCCGGCCGTTCTTAAAGAACCTTTCCCATCCCAGGAGACTCAGATGCTAGAGCAACCTCAATCCTCTACCCCATTTGGCTCTCAGGTGTTCATGATGAACGATTCAGGTGTCGTTTTTATTGCTACTCGGTCGAAAGATTATGTTGGATCCCGTCAAGCCACGGGGAAGGAGATTGCCGATGGTTCTCCTCCTCCGCCTGTTACTGGTCCTCTTGAGATTGAAAGGCCCAATGCTGAATCTGTTGTGCGACCACCTTCCAAAGGTGTCCTCCGTAAGTCTTCTTATAATCCCAACGCCCGTGCCGCTCACCATTACAATATTGTTGAGGATTTGGCTCAGGCGCCGTCCGCGATGTCCGCGTTAGAAGTACTTCAGAGCTGTCCGTTATAGCGAAGAGCTTTGTTATCCGCAATTGGCGGGATTGATCTTGCTGATACTAGCCTTCTTGCTTTTGATCTAGAGAATTTCGTTCCATGACTTCCGCATCAAATTGCGCCCATTAGTCAAGTTGTTATTAATGGTCTCGACATTCATCGAGCAGTTGTGGACGAAGGTGCATCAACCTGTATCATGTCATCTTCGTGTTGGAAAGCCATTGGTTCTCCAGCTCTGAATTCATCACCAAATGCCCTAGAAGCATTTGATGGAAGAGAATCAAAACCTTTAGGTGTTCTCGCTAGTTTACCGATTACTTTGAAAGGGAAGACAATCAATGTCGAGGTCGAAGTCGTTGATGCTAAACTTAATTATAATCTTCTCCTCGGTCACAGTTGGACTCATGCCATGTTGTGTGTTCCGTCCACTCTCTTTCGTGTTTTGAAATTTCCACATGAAGGAAAGATTGTTACTGTTAATAAATTGTCTTTCTTCACCTCTTCTTCTGAGAACAATGTTCTGTATGTAAATCAGATTCCCACTCCCTACGAGAGTGTAGGGCCAGGTCTTTTCAAAGAACCCGCCCTCATGGGTATTTTTCCTCTTCCTCCTCCGAATACTGTTCAGATTCATATGATTTCTCGGTCTGATGACCCATGGATTATTCCTTCGCCTAAACAGATTGATTCCTTCGGAGATACGATGCCTTTGAGTTCGATTGAGACTGATTATTGTGAACTCATTGCTGCTTCGGAACCTCCGTCTTCTGATTGTGCTCCTTTGAGCATGTCTCTTGATATTTACTCTCAATCCCCCTGGCTTGGTGATTTAAATTCACCTGATCCTTTGAAAGAAGTGTTTCCCTCTGGTGAGGCCATCGTGGAAACCATGTCTCTTAAGGATCTGCTGTGGGATGATGGTCATCATCGTTCCTCGTTTATGCCTGGCCTTGGGGCCATGTCTACTTGTCTCGAGCGTTTTGTATCTCAGGTTCCTTCTCCTTCGCTTCAATTGCCTGTTTTGACACATGACGTCTTTACGGAAGGTAACTTGAGTAACATTACACAGACGATGCCTATTGACATTTCCGTTAAACCAGGAATTATCGAGAACATTCGTATTGGGGTTACTTGTTCTTCTGATGAAGTCCAAGTTTATACTATCCTTTTTCGCAAGTTCCGTGATGTCTTTGCCTGGTCCTACGAAGAAATGCTCGGCATTGATCCTAGTATAGTGGTGCATGAAATTCCTACTTATCCCGGTTCGAAACTTGTTCGCTAGCATCTTCGTCCGGTGTACCCTAGAAAAGCTGCCGCCATTAAGGCTGAAGTTGAAAAACTTCTCCGAGCTGGTTTTATTTATCCGATTCCTTTGATAGAATGGGTCTCTAATAATGTTCCTGTAGATAAGAAACAGGGAACTATTCGCGTCTATGTTGATTATCGTGATATTAATCGAGCTTGTCCTAAGGATAATTATCCCACTCCCTTTATTGATCAGATCATTGATGACTGTGCCGGGAGTGAGATCTTTTCCTTAATGGACTGTTTTTCTAGTTATAATCAGATTAACATTCTTCTGACTGATCAACATAAGACTGCCTTTATATGTCCTTGGGGTACTTTCGCATATAAAAAGCTCCCTTTTGGCTTAAAGAATGCTGGGGCTACATTTCAAAGAGCGATGTCATATGCTTTTCATGATATTCGACACATCGTTCAACCTTATTTGGATGACCTTCCTGCTCTTTCAGCTAAGCGCATGGACCATCCTGATCATCTTCATAAGATTTTTCTTCGTTGTCGACATTACAATATTCGGCTTAATCCGTACAAGTGCGTCTTCTGCATTGATTCCGGTAGACTCCTAGGGTTTATCGTATCCAAAGGCGGAATTTGCCTCGATCCTTTAAAGGTTGAGGCTATTATTAATCTCCCCTCTCCATCCTCATTACATCAGTTGCAGAGTTTACAAGGTAAGGCTAATTTTCTACGACGTTTTATACCTAACTATACAGAAGTGGCTCGGGGATACACGCTCTTGTTAAAGCAGGGCGTCCCATTCTGTTGGGATGAGATTGCTCAAAAGTCTTTTGAGGCCCTGAAGACGTTGCTTGTCAACGCTCCTCTATTGCGTCCTCTTAACTATCATCGTGATTTTTCCCTTTATTTAGTCGCTGCTTTCAGTACGATTGCCATAGTTCTGGTACAAGACGATGATGACGGTAACGAGCATGTTATTTATTACTTGCCTCGTGACCTTCTCGACCCTGAGACGCGCTATGCACACGTCGAGAAGTTAGCGTTAGTGGCGGTCCAAGCCGTTCAACGTTTTTGTCATTATATTCTTTTGCGCACAGTGACTGTGATTTCCGATTACAACCCCATGACTTATATATTGTCTCGACAATTGCTAGGGGGCAAATACTCGAAATGGATTGTTATCTTCCAAGAGTTCAATTTGGAATTTACTGCGGCCAAGTCGAAGAAGTCATTAGTCTTTGCTAATTTGATTTGTTCCCTGCCTTCAGACTCTCCTCCCTCTTGTCCTGAGGAATATATACCAGACGATATGATTTTCTTGATTAGTACCCTCGATCCATGGTACGGTGATATCATCGTTTATCTCCAGACTTCTACTTTCAGATCTGAGTTGACGAAGGATGCCTGCCGACACATCCGTCATCAATTGCAACCTTATCGTATAGTCGGGGATACCGTCTATCGTGTCAGAGTGGTTTGCATTCTCCGTCGATGTTTGACCCTCGAGGAAGCTGAGAAAGTCCTCAATGATTGTCATAGTGGCGCCTGTGGCAGTCACATGTCTGGTTATGCCACTGCACAGAAGATTCTTCGTGCTGGTTATTTCTGGCCTTCTATCTTCAAAGAGTGCATTGTCGCGGTTTGTAAATGTCATGATTGCCAGGTTTATCAATGCAAGATGCGTGCGCCACCTGTACCTCTTCATCCTGTCATTACTGTTGGTCCCTTTGCAAAGTGGGGCATCGATTTTATGACGTGTAACCCTCACTCGGTCGGGGGGCATGCTTATATTATCGTAGCCGTGGACTACTTCACCAAATGGGCCGAAGCAATGCCTACACTTGCTGCCGATGGTAAGAAAGCTGCTCAATTCATTTTCAATCATATCATTGCTAGATTTGGTGTTGTAAATTTTTGTAGATGTTCTATGCTAGTAGCAATTTCACTTTTCTTTCAGCAATCATACAAGTAGGTAAGCAAAATGCAGATAGAACATATAAGTAGATCTTACAGAAGACAAATCAGAAACAGGAAAAATGTGTGTGTTCGTTTCGGCGTTCAACAGGATGCTTCAACCAGCAAAGTCTCCTTTGGTCAGCCAGCCCAGCATGTGTCACAACAACCCTCCAATCAGTAGATGAGTCAACCCAAGTCAACTCTGCAAAAGTCAACGCTGTCCTGAAAAGTCAACACAGGGGCAGCAAGCTAAAAGTCAACGCAACAGCAAAACGGTCAACCCTTTGACCTCGATTTTTGTGCCAGGTAGTACGGCCTTCATAAATCGAACCTTCCACCAATTTTCAGCTTGTTTGGACCATGCATTGACCAAAGTCAACGCTGGTCAAACTTACAGCGAAACCCTAGCAGCAGAAAATCGTACTGCAGCTCAGCTGTACGGTTTGTCCTCTTCGTCCTTCACACGTGTGGATTAAACTCGTCCTTCTTGGTAGCTCATACTCCTTGATGAGAGAGGAAGATGTGAGTTGTGATGATGATGAAAATCTCTCCAACTTTTCCTGTATATATATCCATCATGAGGGTGTGTGACACATCTGTTGGGCATGCGAGCCTACATTACAAAACTGGCCGACCTTGCACATATAATTTATTAAAAATAATTAATTCAAAATATAAGTTCTGCTCATCGGATTAAGACATATTTTATATGGATTTTACACCTCTCAGAAAGAGGAATCCAACAAAAATATTAGCCTCTTAATTTGAGCATCATAACATGGAGTTTGGACCTAGTTGTCCAAATTTAACACTCCCTCTCAACTAGGGAGAACTCCATCTATCAGTGCAATCAACATCGTGCGTCATCCCGCCGAAACTTGCTTTGCTGGCTTCTTTATTTCAGAACAGAAGTGGGTCAGTCACAAAGACATCATCCCCCGACTGACATAATCAGTCCAGAGGTCCCAGACCTCACAAATCTTGATCCCAGATCAAGTGGTTGGACCGTGCTATCCTAGATAGAGAGTACGGCAATCTCTGATGCGTCCATCAGTCTTTGCTAATAGTCTCTAACTTTTCCACACCTCATTGGCCAAATGAGAGGTACTTCCCATGAGCCCCGAACTCAATGGGTAGGATGCATACGGGGCACAGAAAATGAGAGGTGAACCAACTCAAAATCACAACGGTGGGGTCCAAGCACACCACCAAGGTTGGCAAGCCTAGCCTTGTGGTTGCCCATAGCTCCAAGAAGCTCTCCCCAAAGCCCCCCAGAGCTCCCAGAGCTCATCGTCCAACAAGACCCACATCATAGGGTCTTTCCACGACACCAAGACTCTCACGGAAGGTTAGGAACTTGACCTTCCCCAGGGGCTTAGTGAGAATATCCGCGACCTGCTCATCAGTTCCTATATGATCGAGCCTTACGGCGCCTCGCTGTACCATATCCCGGATAAAGTGGTACCGATATCAATATGCTTGGATCGGTCATGGTACACAGGATTCTCAGTCATACGAATCCCACTCTGGTTATAACAGAAAGTATCACAAAGGTATCTAGCACATGTCCAAACAGCTCTCACTAAAGAGCTTCCGCAACCAACCGTTTCACAACAAAAGAAAATAGTAAAGAATGGAGTCTGGCTCCGCTGCTCAGCCACCGACTCGCCCGCTCATCCACAGATCGGCTAACCAAGATTGAAGCAGCATCCGGGATGTGCTCTACGATCCACCACACCGCCAACCCAATCGGTATCAAGATATCCATCGAGGCATCACACTCCCGGGACAGCAGTATCTCAAATTATTGTCATCGTGGTTCACGTACATTTTCTTAATTTCCTTTTCGACTAGAGGCAGTTGTATTGGGTTGATTCGACGCAGTTTCTACTTAAAAGGTTTTTGTTTTTCTCTCAAAGGGATCTTGTGCTAGATGATTTCTGTATCGTAAGCTTTTAAATCTTCATAGCTCCAGGCAAACACATCGGCAAACTCTTTAAACAAGTCAATGTATTTCTTTTTCATGTCTGGTGGCAAGGACCTAGCTAATTTAATCATTTTAGGTTGATCCTTTGTGCCTATGTTGCATTCTTCAACGTCAGACTCTATATATTCTACTGCAGGTTTCTTAGCCACGTCATTAAAATCAAACAGGTCTTCTAACGGTGCTAGCCCCCTGGGTATGTTCTTGTCTCTCGGTGTTAATACCTCAATGTCTTCGTTTTCTGAGTCTTCATACTCTTCAACATGAGTTTCGAGTTTTTGAGTTAACATGTTGATATCTGTAGGACTAGATGGTTGTTCTTGTTCAGGGGGTTCTTCGTTTAGACAGTTTTCATCGGATGTAGAATCTGAATTGGATGATTGAAACTCATTCTTACCGAGCAGGAAATCCTCTATCTGTTTATCATTCTCAAAGACCTACCAATATTTTTGATTATTAGGTATGGCTGGCCTAAATTTTACCTGAACGGTGCTGTCCTCATTTTCATATGGTGCTAAACACGTTCTAGCTGTAAAAGCTAAATTGTGAGCGGCAATATTCTGTTTTCTTGGGACAAAAATCAATTTTGGATCCTCGAAAATATTTAACAGATCCAGGACGTCATTTCGGTAGGCTCTAAGTCTGGGATGATTAGCAGTGTATTCCCCATTAACTTGCCTAATGATTAATTCCGAATCGCCATATACGTGGATTCTTTTGGCTCCTAGATTTTCTAACAGATGCAAGCCCAAAATGAGAGCTTCATACTCGGCAATGTTATTAGAGCATCGAAAATTCAATTTGCACGAAACACTTTCTGTATGGCCGTTTTCGGTGTTTGTTAACCAAACACCGGCGCCAGCACTATTCTTAGTACATGACCCATCGAAGAACATGGTCCATAGAGGATTATTTTTGGTTTCGCCTTGGTTGGTAATCTCACTAACTATCATGCTATCTGATTGTGGTGGTATGTCAGCACTTAGTCGAATTTGTGTCTCATTTTCAAGTTCCTCGCCATATTGAAGGTTGTTTTCCTGAGTTTCAAGTTTCGAGAGCCGTGGGCACATGACTTGTGGGTCGAGACTTTCATTTGTTTCGTTAATATCTTCAAATGCATCAAACTGTTTTGATACTTGTGAGTTAGGTGTTTCTTGAGCTTCATCGGCGATTAATCTTGTTGTAGTGACTTGCTCGCCAACTGTTTCAACGTCATGTTCTGTTTTAAGGTCAAAAAGTTGTTGTACTGGGCCTCGTTCCTCAAGACTTTCATGGAGATGAACTCGATGGGGTGTTTGTTGTTGGCCATCTTGGCCATATTCATTTTGGTTTGTCATTTCAATGTATTTTTCGAAAGTTTCCCTTTCGTTTTCATCCATGTCTAGAACTGCATTCATTTCTAGATTTGGGGCCTCTAACAGGTTATCTACGTTACTGCCTTCTGGTTCTGACTTATTCGCATGTTCATCATGGTAAAGGATAAAAGAGTTCAGGCCAGTATGGACAGAGTAGATGGGACAGTTTTCAGGTTTTTCTGGGCTACTGACCATGAATTTCATGTGTGCCTCTCTGTATAGTCTTCTAGGCTGGTTAAAAACAGGAATAGTGGCATATGTCCCGTCCATCTGCATTGTACCTTGCAGCTTGGCACCCCACAATCTAGACAACAACATGCCATACTTAGGAGGGACATCGGCCACCACTACATCCATAACTAGGCACTTGGCTGGGATTTGAGTCAAATTCACACAGAGGTCCTTAATTAGGCCAAGGAATGTGACCCTGCTTGAATCAAAGGAATATAAATCCTTGTAAGGTCTGGTTATTTCTAGTCCTAGCCTTTCCATTATCACCTTTGGCATAAGATTAAGTGAGGCTCCGGAATCATGCATAACATTGTGTAGAATTTTGTCATGAACATTCAGACTGACGTAGAATGGAGGTACTATTCCTTCTTGAAATTTCCCTTCAGCTTTAGGACCAAAAATGAGCTCTGGCTGGTCATCATTATAATTTATTGTGTCATTCTGGTCCTCTATGTTTAAAGCCTTCAAAATTTGGGTCCTGTACACATTATGGGAAGCTAACTCAGTAAGGGGAACATAGATTTTAATCTTTGAAAGTTCTTGTTCTAGGCTGAAAGGAATTTGGTTTTTTGAAGAACTTGCCTCAGCCTTACTAGCTGCTAGTCTTTCAGCAACATCACCTTGCTGATTTGTTCTATTTACATTTGATAACATGGTTTTGACATGAGTACTAGCTGAGGAGTTAGTACTGCTAAGATCTGCATCCTGCTTTTCAAAATTTGGATTGCCTTTCTCTTTACCTTTACCAGAATCAACAGCCACTGTTTTATCCTTTTGATTGACATTTTTACATTTGGTTGTGGTGCTATTTTGTGAAAATTTATCAGAGGTTTTAGTGTTGGGAGTTTTTTGACTGGCTTTGCTTCTAAGGTCATATTCTCTGTGAGGCTCTATGATGACATTTTCCATATCTTGATAACAATGTCGATCATCATCCCTGTTGTCATCATAAGGTGTGTATAGACCTCATTTCTTTTCATAATGAATCTCAAAGCCATCGTTATCTACCCCTAGCATGTTGATATCATTTTCCTCTGCTATCTCACCTGTTTCCTCTGTCTCACTTATATAGTTTTGATGAAAGGGAGGAATGATCTGCTGATCATCTTCTCTAGGTCTATTTTGAAGTTGGTTTCTTCTTAAATTTTGATTCTGGTTCTGGTTTCTATTCTGAGAAGCAGTTTGGTTTAGGCTTGCTTGTGTTCTCTTAATTATGCTCATCTCTTTCATCATCTCTTCCATCATTCTTTCCATCTTTGAGTTTGAAGTGGAAGGTGTGGATTCCTCTTAAAAGATACTCTCTTTTCAGCTTTCATTCTTGCTCTCTTCTCTATTAGATTGACTTCGACAGAAAGAGCACCCCTTTGCATATCTTCAAGAGTTGCAAAGTCTCTCTCTCTTAGCGAATAGGTCATGTCAGAGTCAAAACCTTCAGGAAATTTGTTTAAAGCTGAGCCTTGCAGAGGTTTTAATTCTGGGGGAAGTGCATTATAAATACTGTTAAATCTAGTACAATAAGTCTTTACACTTTCCCCTGGGTTCTTGTGGAGATTGTTGTAGTCAGCCAAGATTTGGAGAGGATTCTTCTTCACTTCCCATTTGTTTAAGAAAGATTGATGGAAACCTTGAAGGTCATTAATACTATGAGGGGCTAAGCCTTTGAACCATTTTCTTACTTCTCCTCCCAAAATTTGAGCAAATAATCTCATTTTGACAGAATCATCAGCAATCTCATTTCTGTCAAAGCAGTCATTCATCTTATCTACATGTTGTGATGCAGTAGTGGCACCACTATCATCATACAATGGAATTTTGGACAGATGGTCCTGTGGCAGATTGACTAAAGGTACAGGAAGAACTAAGGGGGCATACCATGCAGCCATGGCAGGAGGTGGAGGTGGATTAACAAGAGTGAAAGTGGGTTGGAGGGGAGTGGTTGGAACAGTGGATACAGGGTGAGTAGAAATGGATGGACCAGGGATAGATTGCTGAGCGGATCTTGGATGAGAGACACCTAGATTGTGGAGGAAGTGTAAATTAGGTGGTGTAGTCTCTCTACTACCAAGATGTGTACTTGTCTCAGGAGAAGAAGGCAAAGACTCAGAATCTGACTTATCTAAATCACCAAGAGACCTAGTTCTAAAAGGATTTACTAAGTCTTCTTGTGATTGTTGTAGAGCTGAAAGATTTTCTGGGACAGAATTAGCTCTCAAGGGTGATCTGAAAACAGTCGATAATTTAATCCTAGGAGACTTCCAAAGGATGCTTTCTGGGTCATCAACTATTTCAGATGGATCCGGGTCAGGATGGGCTCTAGTGTGAATCTTTCTAGGAGCCACTATGCTGTAATTTTTTAGACCCAAATAACAAGAAAAGTTCAACCAGGTATGACAATCTTTGAGAGGTTAACTAATCTGTTTTACACAAATTTCAATCCTACAGTCCTCTGACTGAGTTTGAAGGATAGTATAGTAATGAGGGTTCTTCTCAGTGGAGTCTTAAGGTCTGTTCAGGATAGTGGAGTCGCCAAGTGGAAGTTTTTAGCTCCTTTTCAGAGGTAAAAGGTGTTATGGTCCACTACCATGTTTATTAAATACCAATCTGAAATATTTTTGGGTTTTTCTGAGTTAATTTTCAGTTAGCAAGGGATATCTGGTATCCTATGATTGTCTTCTAATCGAAGAAATACTCAGGAGTTCCCCAGTGGAGTCGCCATTATGTTATCACTCTGTAATTAGCAAGATTGGCAAAGTCCAACTGCAGAGGTAACATCAAACCGCTTTGGGATTCAAGGATCTAGCCCTCCTGAATCCAGAGAGGGATCTCTCTATAAATGAGTTCAAAGATGTGATCTTTAAAGACTGGCATTATGATATTAGGCTAGTTATGAAGAACATGGGTTTGTTTTGTTTTTTTTTGGTTGGGCGAAGACATGGTGAAGGTGAAAGCAGTTCAAAATAAAGGGTGAAGAGCCTGCAAATGATGGAATGTTTCAGTTGATAGCAAAGGACAAAGACAGCTTTAACCCATTGGGCTATGGAGTCATAGGAGGATTTAATTGGATAGCAAATTCAAGAAGGATCCATGGAGCAAGTCATTTACATCAAAGGATCTCTTAAGGTGATTAATGGGGTGAAATAAATAGGCAGTGAAAGACTTAAACAAATGAAAAAACAAAGCACAGTCTAAGATCAAGTAAGTACTTTTAAACTAGCTTGCTTTCAACATGTACTTAAGGAGAAACATAAAAGTATTTCTGTTGATCAGGTAAGTGCTTTTAAACTAGCCTTCATTGAAGTACTTTCCATTAGAAACATTTAAAAAACAGTTCAAACAGCCTAAGATCAGGTAAGTGCTTTTAAACCAGCCTGCTTCAGCATATTCGATAAGGGAACACAGATGATAATCACAAAGAGCAATCTAGATCAGCTAAGTACTTTTAAACTACGTTGCATTGATAAACTCCAAGGATAACATAGAAAACATTCATCTCAAAGAGCTATCTAGATCAGGGAAGTACTTTTAAACTAACCTGCATCAATAAACTCTTCAAAGAGGACATTCAAATGAAGAAAACATAGAAGATAAAGCTTTCAGTAAGAGTAGGGTACCGTGGAGAGTATATCCTAACTCTATGTTTGCTGCTCTTTATCAGAGAAAGTGAACAGAGTGAAAACATTAAGTAAAACGACACTTGACAGTAAGGAACACATCACCATTGACATAGTTTCAGAATTCCATGAATCAGCAGCTTGTATTGATGTTCAAACCAGTTACAATCAGCAAGCCCGGTGGGTCTCTACAGCTTTGAACTTCTCATATCAGCTTATGTATCTTTCAATTACAGAACAGGGCATCAGTGGCTTCAGAATGACTATTACATGCGTTCAGATGTCCCGAGACCAACCTTTCACTCATCTTCTACAGAGGTATTTATAGAAGAAAGAGGCGGTGGTAAACTATGAAAAGATCCGTTTGGATCAATTAATACAGAAGATGACTCTTCGATACTTTGAGGGCCTCGATCAAGAAATCTACAGGTGTTCATCAACATTAATTGATGTACACTTACAATTAAGCTCAGTGGGAGCTTTTTTCCGTCCTTTGAAGCTCGGTGTCATGCTGGAGTGACTTTATTTCTGCTTCCCGAGATGAAATGATCTAAATATCTGCTTCTGAACTGTTCTTTAATCTTCTCGAATGGTTCTGCCGACAATTAGAGACAAGATAGCTCAATTAGTATTAATTGTTCGGCGGTCTTTGATCTCAACGAGACTGCAGGTGTCTTTAGAGCTATAGAGGGTTCAATTAGCCTCTTCTTATAGTGGTGGGGAATTTCTCAGCTCGACAGATGTCTTCGTCGTTTCCTAAAACACTTTAAGTTACTTGAGATCTGTGTTTTTGGGTCTTTAATCTCCGGTTCTGATAAATTTTGTCTTTGGCACTGATACTCTTTAGTAAATGATGATTTCTGCTTGTCTTCTGGTGCGCAGGGCAGTAGCAGGGTCGAATGGCATCAATGGGTCATGAAATTACTGATAAAACGTAAATCTAACACCCCTCAAATGATTCTTTATGAACTCAGAAGACAGAGGATCGTCACCCTCGGCCTTTGTGGTTTCTTCAAAAATGGCGGAAGAACTCATTCGAGAACCTGCAAAATACAAACAATTTGTTATAAAATCCTGCGTATTTGGTTTTACTGCTTCAGAGGCGTAGGAAGAGAGCAGGACCGTCAGATGGCATCATCCAATGGTGGAGATTAACTGAGAGGAATTTTAAATGACGCGGGAGGAAGAATAAAACAGAACCGTCGATCGTGCGATGAGTAACGGTGGGGGTGACCTGGGACCGTCCGATCTAGACACGTGGACGGCCCAGATTTAATCGGAAGATCGCAATCGGTAGGTCGCAGCAAAGGGGATGCGATTGGAATGCAGCGATGCGATTGAGCGCTGTCCGTCCGATCATCAGGGAGATGGACGGCCCA
>CM076582.1:1332550796-1332589425 GCA_034641835.2 Pinus albicaulis | reverse complement strand
CTTATAGTCGCACCAATCCCTATAGGAATTGGTGTGACCTCCTTGATGAGACTTTTGGTCAATTGTGCTTGCTTCTGGGTTATTTTTTATGCATAATTATGCCTTTGGGATTGTTTTAATTGTTGTTGACTTGCTTTTCTCAATTGTTTGTCCATCTTCTTATCAGTGTTAGTTGAGGCCTAGGGTTTCTAGGCGTCCTAGTGCACTGAGCCTTCTGTTCAAAAATCGAGTCGGTTTGATTGTTGTCAGTCCCATTTGTGGCTTGATTACACTTAGTTTTCTTGATATTTTGAGTGATTGCCTTGGTTGCAAAGTCATTTCATTCTCCCGATTGGTTCTTCACCTTATTTCTCCAAGCATAGATTACATTCTTTGTTTTGGATCATTTTGAAAACTGTCTCTTGGTTTGAAATATTGCGACATTAGTTTGAGTGATTTCATGTGTTTGTTTCGCGTTTTTATTGAGTCATTCAATTTCGATTCCTACGCAACACTTAAGCTAGTGTTTGTTTTCGTTTTTCATGTAATTAGTGCATCATGTACTTCTTTTCATTGAAAAATAAAAAAACATATTTTGCATTCTTTCTTTGCATTGAAAGTGAAATACTCTTTTGCATAACTATTATCTGATTATCAAAGAAAGAGTTTCATTTTCGTTATATTCTGTTAGATGCATTAGTGGATTTCTCCGCATGGTTTCATTGGTTGCTTTTGCTTGAAAGGTCTCTATCCTTCTCATAACTAGCATTAATTGAATCAAAAATGATGTTCATTTGCATATAGCTTGCATTTAGGGATTTTTGAGATCCAAAATCGATAGGACCTTAAAACTGAAACATAATCCAAGATCAACTTTAAAATTTATTTAATCAACCTAAGGAAGCATTGAAACCTAACGAAAAAATTTTAGTGGTCTAGGCTAGAGACGTGTTCCGGTGTCTTAAAACCTAGTAGTTGTTATTCGCCATCTGGCTTTAGACGGCGCTCCCCGTACTGTCGAATATGTAAAGGGAGACCCTCCTAGGTTGCAAATCCTTTTATCCATAGGAAGCCGAGTTTGCCGCCTTGTAACCGCGATACACCAAACACAGCATTTGGGGAGACTACCTACACGTACGTAAAGTCCTTGGTCATTTATGTTTCATTTGATCACCAGGGTGTATATGGCAGTTCACGGAAACCTGGTATACCCTCTTGCTTAGTATTCTAGAGTAGTCATTTTGATCTTTTCACGACTCTTTAAAAAGAGAAGAAATCGTCAAGCACTTGTCCTTTCACGCTCGTTTAAAATTGAAAGTGACTAGTCATCTTTGCCCTGTTTCTCCACTCTTTAAAGATGAAACAGCAAAATATGCTTTCAATGTCATAAAATTAATCACCTACGATCACATGCCCGTTAAAGTTTTATTACTTGGCCTGTTGTTTTTCCTTGGTTTTGATCTTGGAGTCCTCTATTGGTTTTCTTTTTTCCTTTCTGTTTTGATATACGGTCACGATGGCGCAACAACCGGTTTCGTCGTCCTCACTGCCCCCTAGTGGTAGTTCTTTCTCGAACGTTTCTTTTGAAACTCCTCAGTCCACTAGGATTGCCGAGATCTCGCAGCCTATTCTCCCGTCTATCCTGCCTCTTGCTACTCGATCTCCTCCTGAAGATCCAGTTGAGTTCAATTGGCCTCCTTCTGGTGCTTGGTCTGGTTTTGGCGAAGAAGGATATTTTCCTCCTCTTACGTCGCGCTCGCCATTTTTTTGCTGCTGATGTGCCTCCTAGTCCCCGTAGTCTTTTTGAAGATCTTACGGCAGAGTCAGACATGGACTCGTCTAGTCCTGTTGGTAGTGAAGGAATCCCTATTTCTACAGGAGAATATCAACTTTTTCTGGAATATGCCCCTCATGTTTCTACTCAATCTTCTCCACCATCGGTGTCACTTCCGCCTGACTATCGGTCCTTGAGTCAGATTATGTCTGGTGTTGCCTCCATTGTGCAATCCAGTACAATAACTCCTCAAAGTTCGGTCTTACCCTCATTAGGACTATCCCCTTCGACACTTGGTTCGTCGATTACTGTTACATCTGTTCCAGTCCGACCGGTGGTCTGTGTGGCTTCATCCACACCTATTGTTACCCATCAGTCGTCAAGATCTTTTCACACCCACAAGTCTATTTTTCTCAACCCCACATGGCCTGTTAATCCTGGCCCAGGTAGCTCACAAACCCGTGCCATGGAAACCTCGTCTACCTCTACCACACCTATGGTTTCTACCTATGTGTTTGATGAGCAGATGTTGGAAATTCACCTACATTATGCTCCTTCGATGGAGGCCACACCTGCTTCTAGTGTTATTTCCACTACCCCTGTGATTCTTGGCGGTCTTACTTTTGAAGAGTATATGTCGGTTGTTCAACAGCAGAGCTCTCAGGGTTCTCAGCAGCCTCAGGCTCCTGGTAATCCTCTTTTTCATCATTATGATGTTGTCGGTAACCCTGTTTATTCATATCCGCTTCATTATGATGAGCATGGTAATCCGGTCTATTTGCCTCCTACTGATCCTTATCAAACCGTTTCTCGTTTCAGGCCTACCTTTCCTGTACAACCCTCTGGCTTGCAAGGACAACCCCCTGTGGGACAACCTTTAGCTTAGCAGGGCCCTGCCTCTAGTCCACAGGGACAACCATACAGTCCACAAGGCCAACCTTTACAAGGGCAACCTTTGGCCCAACATGGACAACCCTCCGGTCTTTTCGGTCAACCTTCGAATCAACCAGGACTATCCTATGCTCCTGGGGGGGGAATCTACCCACCAGAGGGACAACCTGTTGCACCACAACAATAGCCACATGCTCAATATGGCTTGAATGTTGTGCAACCAGGACAACCCTACAGTCCTTCCCTGGGTCAACCTGGTTATCAGGGACAACCTGGTCCATCATAACCATCGGGCCAACCTTTCCCACAAGGCCAACCCAGTGGCTCTCAACAGTCGATTCAACTTGCTCCTCAGTCGGTTCCATTGTTTCAGTAGCCCGCTTAGTAGCTAGCTCAACCTGCTCAACTGCAAGGTGCTTACTACCCCTAAGGTTCATATCAACCGGTAATACTGCACCTCAGGTTCCTCACCCTAAAAATCAACTTATCTATCATCAACCTCAAAGCCATGCTTACATTCCACAGCAGACTCCATACGCTGCTCAGCAAGGACCTCAATGGTCTACTCCGACTCAATATCCTGGTCCTCAACCCCAGTATCAACCGACTTATCCTGCTTCTAATCCCTATGATCCGAACCCTCCGGGACAGAATGTATGGGGACAGAATCCCGCTCGGACTGGGTGGAATGTTCATGCAGGTCCTTATCAAAGACCTCCAATGAATTTTAACACTCAATTACCATTTCTTGCTACGTTGGAATTACTTGATGTGTCAAAGTTGACTAACGATCCCATTCTTCATAACCCGTATTGGCCTCCAGTTCCCACCAAGATTCCTGGTGATTGTCCTAAATTTGAGGGCAAGTCTGGCGAAGACCCCCAAGCGCATGTTATGAATTACCATTTGTGGTGTTCCTCTAACTCTTGGGTTGACGATTATATTAGACTTCGTCTTTTCCAGCGAACTCTTACTGGTGTCACTGCAAAGTGGTACATTAAGCGATCTCGTGGCGTCTTCCAAGATTTCAATTCTTTAGCCATGGCATTCCTTACGCATTTTCAATTACCAGTACATTATGAAACCGGGACACACCTCCTCACTTCATTGAAACAGGACCGAGCTACTCATATCTCGGATCATATTCACGAGTGGCGACGTCATCGTCGCTTGATCAAATTTGAAATTCCTGATCAGCTTCTAACTCATTGGTTCACCACCTCCTTTGCCAATCAGATTTCCAAAAACATAGCTATGGGGGCATGCGTAACCGAGGAACAAGCCATTTCTGACGCCCAGTACCTTGATCTTGTGTATTCTCAGTCTAGCGCATTATATGATATCTTACCTTATGCTCCCCAACCTGGAACTTCTAAACCACCGGCGATTCCATCTGTCGATGGTATTATTGGTTCTGTGTCTCAGACTTCTCAAAAGTCTTCATCTTCAAATACTAGGAAGTCGAAGTCCGCTTCTTCCAATAATGTTGCTTCTCAGTCTACTTCGAATTCTGGTAAACTCGCAGAAGTTAATGTTGTTCAGGCCAATCTTACGGATAATGCTTCTAAAGGTAAGAAGAAGGGTAAGGGTAAAGCCAAAGCCGATACCCTGAAATAGGATTCTCAGAAACCTCGTGTTGGCGATGGTTCTCAATGCAAATCAAAGTAGCCTTGTTTGATTTGTGACGAAGAGCACTTCACCAAGGACTGTCCTCGACAGTCCGAAGTGAGCCAATTGTTCAAAGGCACTCAGGGAAATCCGGACGTTCTTAAAGAACCTTTCCCATCTCAGCAGACTCAGATGGTAGAGAAACCTCAGTCCTTTGCCCCATTTGGCTCTCAGGTGTTCATGATGAACGGTTCTGTCGCCATTTCTATTGCTACTAGGTCAAAAGATTATGTTGGATGCCATCAGGCCACGGGGAAGGAGATCGCTGATAGTCCTCCTCCTCTGCCTATTACTGGTCCTCTTGAAATTGAAAGGTCCAATGTTGAATCCGTTGTGCGACCACCTTCCAAAGGTGTCCTCCGTAAGTCTTCTTATAATCCCAACGCCTGTGCCGCTCACCATTACAATATTGTTGAGGATTTGGCTCAGGCGTCATCTGCAATGTCTGTGTTAGAAGTACTTTAGAGTTGTCTGTCACAGCGAAGAGCTTTGTTATCTGCGATTGGTGGGATTGATCCTGCTGATACTAGCCTTCTTACTTTCAATCTAGAGAATTTCGTTCCACGACTTCCGCATCAGATTACACTCATTATTCAAGTTGTTATTAATGGTCTCGACATTCATCGAGCAGTTATGGACGAAGGTGCGTCAACCTGTATCATGTCATCTTCGTGTTGGAAAGCTATTGGTTCTCCAGCCCTGAATTCATCACCAAATGCCCTAGAAGCATTTGCTGGAAGAGAATCAAAACCTTTAGGTGTTCTCGCTAGTTTACCGATTACTTTGAAAGGGAATACAGTCAATGTTGAGGTCGAAGTCGTTGATGTTAAGCTCAATTATAATCTTCTCCTTGGTCGCAGTTGGACTCACGCCATGTTGTGTGTTCTGTCCACTCTCTTTCGTGTTTTGAAGTTTCCGCATGAAGGAAATATTGTTACTGTTGATCAATTGTATTTCTTCACCTCTTCTTCCAAGAACAACGTTTTGTATGTGGATAAGATTCCCACTCCCTACGAGAGCGTAGGGCCAAGTCTTTTTAAAGATCCTGCCCTCATGGGTATTTTTCCTCTTCCTCCTCCAAATATTTTTTAGATTCATATGATTTCTCAATCTAATGACCCATGGATTATTCCTTCGCCTGAACAGATTGATTCCTTCGAAGATTCGATGCCTTTAAGTCCGATTGAGATTGATTATTGTGAACTCATTGCTGCTTCAGAACCTCCGTCCTCTGATTGTGCTCCTTTGAGCATGTCTCTTGACATTTACTCTCAATCCCCCTTGCTTGGTGATTCTGATTTTCCTGATCTGTTGAAAGAGGTGTTTCCTTCCGATGAGGCCATCGTGGAAACCATGTCTCTTGAGGATCTGCCATGGGATGATGGTCATCATTGTTTCTCGTTTATGCCTGGCCTCGGGGCCATGTCTACTTGTCTCAAGTGTTTTGTAACTCAAGTTCCTTCTCCTCGCTTCAATTGCCTGTTTTGACACATGACGTCTTTACGGAAGGTAATTTGAGTAACATTACACAGACGATGCCTATTGACATTTCCATTAAACCGGGAATTGTCAAGAACATCCGTATTGGAGTTACTTGTTCTTTTGATGAAGTCCAAGTTTATACTAGCCTTATTCGCGAGTTCCGTGATGTATTTGCATGGTCCTACGAAGAAATGCCCGGCATTGATCCTAGTATAGTGGTGATTGAAATTCCTACTTATCCCGATTCAAAACCTTTTCGCCAACGTCTTCGTCCGGTGCACCCTAGAAAAGCTGCCGCCATTAAGGCTGAAGTTGAAAAACTTCTCCGAGCTAGTTTTATTTATCCGATTCCTTTGACAGAATGGGTCTCTAATATTGTTCATGTAGATAAGAAGCAGGGAACTATTCGTGTCTGTGTTGATTATCGTGATATTAATCGAGCTTGTCCTAAGGATAATTATCCCACTCCCTTTATTGATTAGATCATTGATGACTGTGCCGAGAGTGAGATATTTTCCTTAATGGACGGTTTTTCTAGTTAAAATCATATTAACATTCTTCCGACTGATCAACATAACACTGCCTTTATCTATCCTTGGGGTACTTTCACATATAAAAAGCTCCCTTTTGGCTTAAAGAATGTTGGGGCTACGTTTCGGCGAGCGATGTCGTATGCTTTTCACGATATTCGACACATTGTTCAGCCTTATCTGGATGACCTTCCTTCTCATTCAGCTAAGCGCATAGACCATCCTGACCATCTCCGTCAGATTTTTCTTCATTGTCGACGTTACAATATTCAGCTTAATCCGCACAAGTGTGTCTTCTGCATTGATTCCGGTAGACTCTTAGGGTTTATCGTATCCAAAGACGGAATTCGCCTCGATCCTCTGAAGGTTGAGGCTATTATTAATCTCCCCTCTCCATCCTCATTACATCAGTCGCAGAGTTTGCAAGGTAAGGCTAATTTTCTACATCGTTTTATACCTAACTATGTAGAAGTGGCTAGAGGATACACGCGATTATTAAAGAAGGGCGTCCCATTCTGCTGGGATGAGATTGCTCAAAAGTCTTTTGAGTCCCTGAAGACGTTGCTTGTCAACACTCCTCTATTGCGTCCTCCTAACTATCATCGTGATTTTTCCCTTTATTTAGTCGCCGCTTTCAGTACAATTGCCATGGTTTTGGTACAAGACGATGATGATGGTAACGAGCATGCTATTTATTACTTGTCCCAAACCTTCTCGACCCTGAGACGCGCTATGCACACGTCGAGAAGTTACTGTTAGCTGTGGTTCAATAAGTTCAGCGTTTTCGTCATTATATTCTTTTGCATACAGTGACTGTGATTTCTTATTGCAACCCCATGACCTATATATTGTCTCGACAATTGCTGGGGGGAAAATACTCGAAATGGATTGTCATCCTCCAAGAGTTCGATTTGGAATTTGTTGCTGCCAAGTCAAAGAAGTCATTAGTCTTTGCTGATTTGATTTGTTCCCTGCCTTCAGACTCTCCTCTGTCTCGTCCTGAGGAATATATACCAGATGATACGCTTTTCTTGATTAGCACCCTCAATCCGTGGTACAGCGATATCATCGTTTATCTCCAGACTTCTACTTTCAGATCTAAGTTGACAAAGGATGCCCGTCGACGCATCCGTCATCAGTCGCAACCTTATCGTATAGTCGGGGATACCCTCTATCGTGTCGGAGTGGATTCCATTCTCCGTCGATGTTTGACCCTCGAGGAAGCTGAGAAAGTCCTTAATGATTATCACAGTGGCGCCTGTGGGGGTCACATGTCTGGTTATGCTACTGCACAAAAGATTCTTCGTGCTGGTTATTTCTGGCCTTCTATCTTCAAAGACTGCATTGTCGCAGTTCGTAAATGTCATGATTGCCAGGTTTATCAACGTAAGATGTGTGTGCCACCTATACCTCTTCATCTTGTCATTACCGTTGTTCACTTTGCGAAGTGGAGCATCAATTTTATAACGTGTAACCCTCACTCGGCCAGGGGGCATGCTTATATTATCGTAGTCGTGGACTACTTCACCAAATGGGCCAAAGCAATGTCTACACTTGCCGCTGACGGTAAGACAGCTGCTCAATTCATATTCAATCATATCATTGCTAGGTTTGGTGTCCCTCAGGCCATCGTCACTGATCATGGTTCCAATTTTCAGCATTACATGGTGGCCGAGTTGACTTCTAAGTTGGGTCTGCGTCACGACAACTCAATGTCGTACTATCCTCAGGCCAATGGCCAGGTTGAAGCTGTGAACAAATTCCTTGTTACCATGCTTCAACATACGATTGGGATCCATAAATCCAATTGGCATCTCATGTTATTTTCAGCTCTTTGGGCATACTGAACCTCAGTTAAGAGTGCAACTGGATTCACCCCTTTTCAGTTGGTTTATGGTCTGGAAGCTACTCTTAGATTGAATGTGAAATACCTTCGCTCAAGTTGGCTGTTGAATTACTACCGAACACTTCACCCGAAGAAGAGCATCTCCTTTATCTCGAAAGGTTAGATGAACCCCATCGCTTTGCTGCTCTGGTTATCGAAGCACAGAAAAAGCGGGTCAAAGCTTATTTTGACCAATCAGTTTCCCCTTGTTCTTTCGTTGAAGGAGATCTTGTCCTCCTGTATGACCAAGCTCATGATAAGCTGGGGGTAGGTAAATTTCAACCCATGTGGCATGGGCCTCACATTGTTAAACATGTGTTGCAAAATGGGGCCTATGAACTCATTGCTTATGAAGGTCATTCGTTAGAACAACCTAGAAATGGGTTGTATCTCAAAAAGTATTATGCATGAGTCATTCATGCATGATTTGTGTACATAGGTGTTTTTTTCATTTTTGTACATGGTTTGGTTTGGTGTGTTTTGCGAGCATTTTCTTGCTTATTTGGGTCTTGCTTATTTGTGCAGATGTCTATTACCCGTTATGTTGGTTTCGTGGATGGTGCTTCTCGCAATACCAGGAATTTGTCTTTAGCATCCTGGGTAATCTATGATCCTGCTGGTGAGTTGATAGAACTGCAAGGTATTTGTCTAGGACGAACTACAAACAATGTCGCTGAATATAATGTTGTTCTTGAACTATTAACTGAGGTGATCAATCTCGGCATACGCATATTGCTTGTAAATCTACATTCACAGCTTGTTGTTTTACAACTCAATGGTCATTATTCAGTTAGAAACCCATACATTTTGAGATTGTATTTACGTATTCGTTTGTTGGAAAGACATTTTGATTTTATCACATATCAACATATTCCTTGACGAATGAATACATTAACTGATACAGTGGCTAACATTGTATTAGATAGACATTTGCGTAATTTGTAAAATCATCATCATGTGAAAAAGATCCATATAGGAAGATATATATATATATATATATATATATATCGCGTGTTTGCATCAGTGTGCATCATACATTCAAAAAATATATGTGTGTTTTTGTTACATCATGAGACCCCAAGTCTCTCAAAAATATAGATATAAAGCCTAGGTGTCTAATCGACATGATGCTCATGATAGCATGTCACTGCTCGTACAAGCTGCCTCAGCAAGCGGTGAATACGGCTTGACACTCCGACGGTATGTCTCTGGTAGGCGCAAGGAACATCGTCGAATCGTGCATAATCCGGGATTCCATGTGTGATCCCCTCTAAGTTGCGCACGAGCTCTTCTTCCTCGCTTCCCTCACCATTTGGGTTGAAATCACGAAAAATTCGCCTCGCTATTGGAGACATGCTCGCGGGTTTCTCTGGGATGACATTTGCAAATACATGGATTTAAAGTCAGAACATACATAAACAAAAAAAACAAAAAGAAATTCATAATGCTCATGAAAATTAAAAATAAGTCTTACCCAAATCTTCGTCCCAATCCTCTCCCTCTGGGAGTGGGAGGTCCGGATCACCAGTAAAATCTGTATTAGAGTAGGGCTAGTCCTCCACGACGATCAACTATCGGCGGAGCCAATCAAAGAACTCCGGTCTCCAGGACATCTGTTGATCGCCCCCTGCCCTTAGCATCAGAGCTGCCCATCGAGCCATCTGTGGTTCTCTCGTTGGTGGTGTTGGGACTATGACCTCTTGACGCTGAAAGATTGGTAGTCGTTCCAGGAAGAACGATACCAGAATAGACCCATAACCAAATTGCTTCAATTTGGTCTTCTTGCACTTTGTTAGCTGGCGTTTCATGTTTATTGTCACGGCCTCTGCCCAGTTGTAGATGGTCGGTGCCAAGCAGTCTATAGCAAGAAGCAATTGTGTTTTTGTTGCTTCGTGCGGTGCTTGCGATCCTACAGCTCCTGTAATGGTATGTAGCACTACTTTTAGTGCTAGGTCTGAGATAGTTTGGATATCAACTTTCCCACTTCTTGTTCCCTTCCGTGCCCCTCGACATACTCTGTCCATCACCATGGACATGCTCTCCATGCAAGGTCGGGTATTGGTTAGGATTGGTGCTGCTCCCCTCCGCGACAATCCTGTGATAAAGTAGACATCATAAACATCAATTTCAAGTTCCTGATCTCGAAGGATGAACTTTTCTTGGTCCTCATCCCATACGCTGATCAAATATTGTAACAGTTCTGGTTGAGCACGGAGACACGGTGTCAAGAAGAACTTCTTTAGTCCACAGTCCCAAAGAGCTTCCATACATCTCTCATTTTCCATGGCAAGCTCGTCTTCTTCGCTGTGTTCCCGTTCTTTCCATTCTATCACCATTTTACTGCTTTTTACATGTAAACACATTCATATGAATGATATTAGCCTTTTGGGAACTTGGATTTGTGAATAAATAGGGTTTGTGTCTTACATTATGCACAAAAAATGGTTAGCACCGTTGGCGCGCCCTAGTATAAAAAATTGGGTGGTTGGTGCGACTCCGTGCCCGAAACCCACGTCAACCGCCGTGCCTTAATTTTCATACTTCCTCCTCCAGATTTCAAAATTAAAAGTTGCAGGTAGTAAGAAATGACTCAAAATGAAGAGAAAGATCTCGGCTCTTACCTGGAACTGACAGATTTGAGATTGGCCTACTGGTTTGTCCACTATCGTCGCTGCAAAATCACACAGTAAAATGGGTAACTATTTGCTCCACAAGAGGTAAAAGGTGAAAGTAATTGTTTTTTACCATTTTATAACTTTTTACAACCCTAATTAGGTTTTAGGACATGTTTTTCAATTATTTTATTATATTATTTTTCGAAAAATGGGTTTTACACGTGTCTCTTGTGTAGCAACAAGTTTTTCAGGACATAGTGATGAAGTAACGAGTTAAATTTTATACTTTTTCGGACTTGGTAAAAACACGAAAAAGTCACTACTAGAGTCATCTTTCAGCGCTTTTCTGACTCTCTAAAATTGAAAAGATTGTCGAGACTCTTGTCGTTTTGAACTCGTTAAATGACTGCGAAGCGATATCTACCCAGTATACGTTTACCCCTTTTTCGGGCTGGGATAGATTATTTATGAAAAATGAATACCTTAGCCTATCGCGACTAAGAAGTTCTTTCAGATATTGTTTTGTACGTTTTCGGATCTGAGATACTATTTACGAAAAGGGCCATGATGGAGTTTTCTTTTCTGCCTTCTTTTCAAACTTTCTAAACATGAAAAGATGTTGAGTTCTCCCTTTGTCAGACTTGTTAAACCCTGATGACATCGGATTTCGTCGCCATGACATTACTCAAGTTTCTGCTTCCTAGGGCTCGTAAAATGTACTAGGTTGGATTTGTCCGAAGGACGAACTTACAACACAAGCATATGTTATCTCCTTCAAGCTTGTTTTAAAAAATAATTGGGGTACTAGCCAGAAATGGTGGGGGAAAATGGAACCAAGTTTTAATTATGTTGGCAGTATGTCGCTCTTGAACATGGCACTTGTCTGCATTTGTGTCGGGTTGGGGACATTTCATTTCGTTATTTTTGCTTCCATGGGTTTGTGTAATCCCTTTTGACCTCTCATTTGTTCTTTGCCACGTCGTCATGACCTCAGATCCTTTGATGTCAAATACTGCCAAATTCAGTGTCGTGCTGCTGATATGTTCAAGAGAAGTTTGCCTCTGTAGTTTTCAACCTCCTTCTGATTCTCTGTTGGTCCTCTTCCATTACTATCATGTTCCTCTGTCTCGTATTGATGATGTGGGAAACATTATGGCCCACCTTCGACCAGGTCACTTCTTGTCGACTTCAGCTCATTATTTAGGAATTTGATCGAGACTCTATTCTGGTACCTTGGAGCCTGCATGCTTTAATGGCAGGTTTTTCACATTCGACGCAAAGTCCACATCATTGGCCTTCGATCGGGTGATTCTACGGATGTTCGACGCCAGATCACTGTTCACATTCCGTGGATTGTACCGGTTGTACCTTGAGAGCCATTGTAATTATTGGTGGTTTCTCTCGTACCTGTTAACAACTTTCATCATTGGCTGGTAATCAGGTGATTTTCTTGCATGTTCGACTTCAGCTCATATATTCGCATGCTTGAATTTGTACTTGTTCGGGTTGAGATGGAGCGCAAGACCCTGGATTTTGTCTGATAAAATCCAGGCTGCGGATTTTGGTGGATTATCATGACTTATTACATGACTCTTTTGATTGGATGGCTGCGACCATACCTGAGTCTATTTGTTGATCCTTACTGCTGGATGGCTGCGTCCATACCTCGGATCTCAGTTTTATATATACTCTATTATGGATGGCTGCGCCCATACCACATGTTCATGTATCAGAGATATCAGTTGTATTTGTAATTGCAGGTTTTTCGACAGCGGTGTTTGGTTCGAACGCATTCTCATAAAGCATTGCGCCCCTCCCTCTCCCTCGGACCTCATGCTTTAGGGGGCATCTATTACACAACATTTTGTCACTGTCCCTGCAATCCCCATCTCGTGCATTGGAGGGTCATTCCTGTGACCAATAAGCAATGTCATGCCTTTCAAAAACCATCATTGTGTCCCTTTACATGAGAGAAACATTCCTCTTGTTGACAATTCCCTGAGTAGAGACTCAAAAACCCTTGTTTTTGCCTTGGTGCAGGTAATCAATTATGCCCTCGTGCCGAAGAGGAAAATTAACATTGGGCTTGCGCCAGCTGGCACTCTATCCTAGTTTTCCACCTGCGCCAAGCTATTTATGGAATGTTTTTTAAAAATAGAGGCGGAGATTCCACTCCAACCACCTCGACGATGAGTCATTGGGAGTAGTTGAACTGATAAACCACGGACTGCCTCCTTTAGGTTTATGGTTTCCACCTCTTATGGGAACTCCCTAAAGGATAGGCCTCCCTCCCACCTTTGTAGGGATTCTAACCTCCTCCTTTTCCTCTATAAAAGAAGCTATCTCTCTTAATACAAACTAGCTGAACTTGGAGAATTAAACATACTATAACTGAATGACTGAATAGCTGAATGACTAGAGGAGATAGAAGGAATTATGTTGAGGAGAGCTTGAGTCCATGCCTTCATCCTGTCCGAATTCCCTGACAAGCATCTGAGACGCGCTTTGCCTGAACCCCGCTGGAGGAGACTGCGACGTCAAAGCATCGGTTGTAACTCTTCCTTCTATTCATTTATATACATGACTACTGTTTGGTTCCATTGTTGTGTTATGATGTTTGTTTAACACAATATGTTTAGCCCTCTTTGACTGGTTAATAGTTATGAATGAAATGTTGTTATCTTGTATGCTGTTCTTGTTTCTTTTTCTTTGTGCAAGTGTCCAAGCATAATGGGGAACGGATTGTGACTTGCCGAGGTAGGAGCGAGAGGCCACCACTACTACAGCAACAACGACAACGTTGGATTCCAGGTAGGTCGATCTACCGTGTCCCTTGTTCATTCAATAATTAGGAAGCAACACTTTAGCATGTCTCTTTGTTCCTAGACCCACTCTAGGGCTAGAGGAATCGTCTCTGTCCACAGAGAGGATTTACCTGCATAACAACGAGGAACTGGAAAATTTGTAAGTTCCTGGGAATAAAAAATGTGCAGAAAGGAAAAGATTATGAAAGGCAACCATGTCAAGAGGCAATTATCATCCGGAAGTCTAGAAGATGTGACTAGGAGATCTCCCGGGAGGATATGTAGACTTTGACAGAAGTCTGGTAAAGAAGAAGACCCTTGACAAAACATATCATTAGGAGATGTGTCAATCTGAATAAAGGATGTCGATGCCTACATGAAGATGTCATGGTGAAAGATCATCACTGAGGTAACTTTATTTTAAAAGTTCATACGTATATGTTTATCTGGATGAATTTGTGTAGGGTTGCTAATCATGAGAAAGGATGTATGATCCTTGGAGATGATTCGAAGGAAAGCAGCATGGCATAATGGTGAACCAGATGAGAAAGACAAATGAATCGCTTTCTGGTAGATGACATGACTCATGAATGAAAGTGATGGATGATCTGTGCCCTATGGAGCTAAAGTTGAAGATTCCTAAATATCGAAATCCACGACATCGAGGGGAGGAATTCTTCATGAGCAGCTGGGTGTCTCACCATTGATGCTGCAGGTCCCTGATTGAGAGGAAGCCTGGTGATCAGTTTCTTACTTGGAAGAAACTGGATAATTCCTAAGATTGAGCTTAGGTACATTCCTTATACAGGAATGAGTACATTCCCTTGTGGAATAGGTCCTCCCTGGCTCAGAGGGAGAGGTAAACACATTATTCTGGTCTTCACTTGGGAAGACAAATGGAGGATTGGGTAATCATCTGGCATTCGATAGTATTTGAGACTGTGTTAGGGCATTCAAGATAAGAGTAGTCCGGGACCAATATTCTTTGAGGGCTAGCTTCCCAAGAGAAGAATAGTCCAAGAAGGTCATACTTTGGGAACACCCGGGTGGAGTATGTACCTTGGAGAGACAATGACTATGTTGTCTATGATTCATGTGTCTCGCCAACATTGTAGCCCATTGTCTCGTTGAGAGATGGGGTTGTTATTCAAGGCCTTGCACTAGGACAATGCTGGTTGATATGATGCTATACAGATGCGATTACCAATCCGATTCTTTTTATGAGATTCTTCAATTTGAATGTGACCATGTACCTATATGAATACCTCCTTAGTTAAGAGGGAGTGTTGAAAAGTCTAACTAGGTTGGTCTTCATATTGATTATGCAATTACGGATTTATAGAAGACAAAGATAATAAAATGTAATTTTTGTTGTACTTGCTTCATGGGTTTCATGAGCAAGATTTTATTATAGGTCAATAGACTTCTTCTTGATGTCTATTAGGGTTTGTCTTATATTTATAAGTGTAATTAAGAGTCTTGATAATGAAGTGTCTAGTATGAAGAATGTCCTCCAAGACCTTGTGAAAGAATGGCCCATAATGGTCCTCAAGACTGCCCACTATCTATGTTGAAAGATCAGCTCAATTCTGCTCCTAAATTCAGCCTCCAACAACTGGACAAGTTGGCCCAGAATCTATGATTAAAGTCGGCCTACATAGTGACTGTATGGTCGGCCTAAAACAAAGGTAATTCTACTATTAATTGACCTAGAGCTGCGGCTCATTTGGATAGAAAAGAATGCGGATTCTCTCTGTGTTAACACAGAACAAAAAATGCGGATTTTGAAGAACATGTACAGGGTTTTAGTGCGGACATCTTATGAGTTGATTACAAGTGTCAAAAGGTATAACCAATTGTGTATTCACCTGTGACTGAAATGCAGATCTGAGGTGCAGATTACTCTGTGTAAAAATGCAGTAAATAAAGTGAGGATTTCTCTGAAGTGGAATAGTGTTATGGTTAAGAAGATGATGCGGATTCCTACATTGATCACAGTGGTAAACAATGTGGGTTTGTAGGAGATGACAATGCGTACTTCAGGAACAAAGGGATGCGGATTTCTATAAAGTGTCAACAGTGAAAAAGTGCGAACTCTAATCGTCATGAAGTGTGGAAGTCAACAGGAATGAAATGCGGATTTAAGAAGTGATCAAGTGCGGATCATAGAGGTAAGAAAGAAGGTCTATATTCTGGAAAGCTGATGTGCATGCAAAGGATAAGGAGGATCTCAAGATAAACTTAGAGACCGAGTTCTCTAAAGTTATTGGAGGTCAGTATACATTGGTGAAGAATAAAAGGATCAATGTTGGAGGAAGACTTAGAAGAAGTGTCAAGGTCTTGGAGGCATTCACAGGTCAAGGGTCTGAGTCTTGGTCATGGTACTTGTCATTTGAAGATATATAAGAAGAATTTATCGCGAGTTTTCCTCTCCAAGAGGGAGAGATTTTGCCCTGGCTCGAAGAGCCTAACTTTGTGTCTTTTGTATTTTGGTAATTGGCTTGATGAAAGACTAACTAAACTAAGCAAGATAAGAAATAAGTAACTCAAGTAAGCTCACAAGTAATTATCAAGAAGAGAATTTTGAATTAATCACTAGCCCTCCAAATTCTCAACACCACCTACATCAATCATATGTCTTCTCACCCACCTCGTAGGGGCACATTATTGAAGGTGGGCTTCCGACGAAAAGGTATATTCATTTTGCAATTGGGTGCTTATGCTTGTTTGTATTTGGGCTTTGGGCATGGATGATGGGGTGACCTGGAAGGAGGGGTTTTGATCGTGATCTTGTTCCCTCACCTTAAATGGGGGGTTAATCTTTGATCCTAGTTTAGTGGGACCTCCCCTAATGGCCCGATGGGTATAAGAGAGGCACTAATCTGAAAGCCCTGATTGAGATAGCGTGTTCCATCTATCCCCATTCCATACCACGTTTCATCTTACATTACAAGCCCTATATTCCGCCTCCATTCTTCGTGTTTAACTGACCATTGATTCTCTGGGATTTGACACCCATACATCCTCATACTTGGGTAGGGCTCGGAACTTGACCTTGGGAGGTTGATGCGGTTAAAAGAAATGGAAAAAACAAATAATGACCACAAAAGAAAATCAAATAATATCAAACTGCAAAAGATGGTAAGGACATACACATTAACATGTGGGAAAAAGCCTAGCATGAGCTCTGTTCCCTGCTCAGTTGTACTTAGCAGAATAAGGACTCCATTGCCCGATGGAGAAGGCACTTATCAAAATTTTTCAAGACCAGAAGCCCAACAGGGCTATCTTTCCCCTTCTCTCTCCCTTCTTTCATCTTCTTCTCCCTTATTTCTTCATGCAAATTCCGTACCCCCATGGGGGAGTTGTATAAAATTTCGGTAGCATGATGAACTTATGTAAAAGGCTTAGACCCTTGGGACCTAGTTACTAAGGAAGTTGCTCCAAAGTGTTTTTTTTACACTTAATTAATTATTTCTGCTTTTTATCAATAAATAATTAATTGAGTTTTTTCGCTCACAACCTCTAAAGCTGGAATGCGTCTTAATAATTGGGCCTTGAATGTGTTTTCTAAGCCTAGGGTCAATGTATATTACTATGCTAGACATTATCTTAAATCTTACAAAATTGCATTGGGTTCTAGTAGGATTTTTTTAATAATTAAAATTTTCCTGTAGGATGAGAATTTTTAATTAATTTTTATGTAACAAATAAAAAGAAACACTAGGAAGACTTGCATGGCATGTGAGTACTCAATTTTCATGCTCAAAGTACCAACATTATCCTAGTCCACTTTGGGGTGGAAAATATTTAATTTTCCCCATGAAAAATCACTTTTACTCAAAAGTGAGAAAAATATAAGAAAAATCATAATTTAATAAACCAGGAACATGTCGGAAACATGTTAACTGAGTCTCTCAAACAATTAAGAAGAGTGACTAAGCGACAAGAGGTAGTTAAGGGCCGCGTTAGAGGCCCACATGGAGGCCGAGTTTACCTCATTAATCAAGCACGAGTTTTCTGCCACATGGAGGTCGAGTTGCTGCTAGTTTTGGAGTGCGAGTTGGAGGCCCATAATTGAGGGCCGAGTTGCCTCATTAATGAGGTCGAATTACACTTGTTGAAGGGCCGAGTTTAAGAGGAGTGAGTGGGGTATGTGGCAAGCTAGTCCCACTCCACACTACACTTGGATACACAACCCACACTTGGAGACATGCACATAAGCTCTTTGGGAGATATGTAGCCCCCCTCTTGGTAGCTCGTACTCCACTTGGAGATCATTCTCTTGCCACTTGGGGACTCACATAGCTTCCTTGGGATCTCCTCCCTCCACTTGAATCAATTCGTACCTCTCTTAGGATCATCATTTTTTTGAGATCTCCACCCCTCACTTTTTATAAATTGAAGCTCCTTCTCTTGAAGAAGCTAGATTGAAGTTTTAGAGCTTGGGGAAGTGTTGCTACTTCGTAATTGTGCCATATTTCATTATTAAAAGAAGGCTTTGGAGGCTAATGGTGTTGTGAATTGTGTGGTTTGCTTGGAGCATTTGTTGAGGTTACCTTGTATCATTTTAATTTCATTGCTTTGAGTTTGTATCCTAAGCTTTAATATGGACATTGTTGTCCAAAGAAGAAGATTAGCAATTGCTTGTTGTCTTCTTGTTAGCTTGCATTCTTAAATTGAATATTACATGTGTTTCTTGGTTGAATAGCATGTTTACTCTTTCATTATGCAAGTTACACCTATGACTACTAATTTCTTGGCAAGATCACAAGTTTTTATAGGTTCCTCTAGCTTGGAGATTGGGGACCTCCTCGGTTGGAGCATCCATCTTCAGTCACAAACAAAGCATTATTCCCACTTAACATCAAGTGCCTCCAAGTGCCTTGAAAGGCCCCAAAACTCTCTCTTCTTTCCTCATACAAAGTTCTATAAATTTTCTAAATATTTCTTGGTTACATTTCTAAGTGTTTAATTGATATATCTAGCATTTGAAGGCTCCATTTTACTGTTGTCCTAGCAGCAGTAAAATCAGCCAAGAGAGTTTGTCTTAGAGTAATTTTTCTTGGTCGAGATAGCGTAGGAACTTGTACTTTTTTAATTAGCAATTTTTGGGTTTTGGTACTTGCTACCCACCACTAGTTGGTGACACCCATAGGAGAATTTTTATCCTAGATTTGTCTTCAGTCGACAACCAACAACCCCTTTTCTTGGATCCTTTTTACCCAACCATGCTACGAGATCCACCTTCTAACTGTGTGTTAAGGTGTTGAACAGAGCTTCAAAAGAAGAACCAAATTTTTTTTAATTTGGTGTACAGATTAGGGCTATAGGACCGTACTTCAGGCCTCAAAACTCGTGCCTTAACCAGCTCGGTTTTCAAGGAATGGTTCACAAAATCACAAGGAAATAAAGGAGTATATCAAAAGTTCTTCAAAATTTAGATTAAATTTCAGAGATTTGTGCCCTAGCAGGAAACCCTAGGTCGAGCTTCAAAAGGATGCCTTAAGGAGAGTGACTTAGATCAGTGACTAAAGCACTAAGTACTTTGCAGAGGTTTCAAAAACAATTAGGCTGCAAGGATAGTCTAAACTTCGGTTTATCCTTTGAGGTTTATGCCTTGGTTGCACAGATCCAAGAAATCCTCTGACTATGCTAATGGTGCAGTTCTCACCTAGCAAGGGCATCCAGTGGCCTATCACAGTGAGAAACTCTCTGATACGATTCAGAAATACCCCACATACGATGAGGAGACGTATTCCATTGTGCATGTTTGCTCACAGTGGAAACATTACATTATGGGGAAAGAAACAATCATCCATACAGATCACTGACCTCTTGAGTTTATGTAGACATAGGGAAAGTTGCAAAACGATTGCCATAAAAAATGGTCCACATATTTGCAAAAACTCCATTTGATCATTAAGTATAAGAAGGGAAGCACTAATAACGTTGCATATTGCGTCACTCGACCACCGATTGTGGCGTTGACCACTGTTCTAGACTCTTGTGAGCCTGGGACTTCTGGATGGCCGTAGTTTTACAAAATGATCCAGAATTCGCCACCACATATCAGATGTTGATGGATGGCAGCCAAATTCAAGACTTCCACCTCCAAGATGCATTGTTATGCCACCTAGGACACCTTTGTGTTCCTTCAAGCGAGCAAGCCAAGCTGATTTGGGAGGAGCACTACATTCGGGTTGCAGGACACTTTGGTGTAGAGAAGACATTGGCAGTACTGTGGAAATTTCTGAATCTTTACACTTAATGCAAAAATTATTACTGTTAATTTGGTTATTCTTCTCCTACTTAGACAAGTTATTAACTCAATAAAATTCAAGTTAAAATCGAAGCAAAACACATAACAGATCTCCACCAATTTAGATCTAGAACAAGTTCATGCACATATAGACAAAGTGACAGTTATTTTTGGACAAATAGTCCCCGGAAAAACCCAATGCGGGAAAACTGGTCTCTGGCTGCTGGAGGGTTTTATTATTAAGATTTTTTCTGAATACAACAAGCCTGGGTTCCAGATCTGGAAAACCTGACAGAGAAATAATAGATCTACAGCTCACTGGCTGATCTAGGGCCAAAATAATGATTGATCCACACCCTCAAACGGGATTTACAGAACTCAGCCAAAATTAGGGCCTAGAACCCCAACGCTGCCCTTGAAGCCTCTGCATCAGCCTCTGAAGCCCCTCTGACCCTCAGCGTTGCTCTGGAAAGAACTGTGTTACCCCAGACTGGGTGATGCAGACCTTACGCTGCCCCTTAGGGTCTCTGTGTAACCTTTGAGGGTTTCCTGCAACAATTATGTTGCCCTTGAGGGACTGCGCTGTCCTTGCTGCTGCTGCTGCTCTCCTGCTTCTACTCTGCCTCTCTGAGCTGATCTCTGCCTCTTGTGTATTCTAGAGCCCGGGATCAGATCATCCCCTTGGCCTAAATTTCCCTCTCTGCAATTGAAACACTTCTAAGAATTCTTAGCAAACCAGCCCTAGAATCTCAGCTTAGCTTCAGTGCTCTGTCTCTGTGTGTTTACAAATAACCCCAAGCCTTTCTTTTATACTTTTCTCGTTCGGAAACCAACGGTCAAGATTAAATATTTAATCAATGGCTAAGATTAAAAGAAAGCTTGATCCGTGTGACTTAAGACAATTTCATCACATGTTTAATTAAATTCACTTTAATTATTTAAGTTCTCCAAGTTTTAACTTAGGAAATACATTAAAATAATTAAATAATTTAATATCTCCTAAACCAGATGAAATTTCCCAAATCAATTTCTGGGTCTTGTAGATCAAGTGTACTTAGTCCTTCCTCAAAATTTGGGACCTAGAGCACAACTGATTCTACCCCAAATACACAAAATCTCAACACTCCCTCTTAGCACCAAGGGTGTGCTGTAGCAATACATCAAACTATGCATTACAAGACTTTGAGTACTGGTTCTGTGCTGCTGAAGCTTGGCCTGCTGCCACTCAACTCTGCACTGCTGCTGCCATTTTGTATTGCTGCCCATGACTCTGCCACTGCCACTGCAACATCTGTACTGCAGCTTCCTCTCAATATGCTGCATCTGTGCTGCTCATAGCACTGCCACTGCTGATCTGGTGCACTCCAACTTCAGTTTTTGAGAGAAACAACTGAATCTCCTACCCAATATTTGACAGACAAGTCAGACGGGCTGCATCCTCACCACCGAAGCTCCATAGGCTATAGATCTATGCTGGTATCTGAAGGTTGATGCACAACTACAGCTCTGCACTGTGTAAGCAGACTCCCTCTGCACTACTGAAGTCACATCAGCCCCTTGTGTTGAAATCTCTCACGTTGTTGCTGCACTGCGCTGTCCCTCTGAAGCCTTCTGCATTGCTGCAGCTCTACATTGCGTAAGCAGCTCTGCTCTGCGCTGCTGAAGTCACATCAGCCTCTACGCTATTGCTGCTTCTATGCTGTTGCTGCTTTGCTCTGCGTTGCTCCTCCCAATCTTCAGATCTGCCTCTACTTCATCTGTGATCTATGCACCCACTGCTCCACTTGTCCCACTACTGTCTTAAGGCTGCCGTAGCTCTCACGTGATTCAAGAGATGAGCTACTCAAGGATCCCACCTTTCTTCTATGTAGCTTCTCTACATATCCATGTCACTCCACCTTCGTGGTTCATGAGCACTCATGGCCATGTCATCTTCGGCCATTTGCTCAGCAAATCTGTCAGAGCTCCTCCTTTCTATACTAGAGATATGGATCTAGGGTCCTTTATGAACTGGGCACCCTCTGCTCCCTCTGACAATTGATTTCGTTCCTTGAAAATGTGCCAAATCAACAATGATTCAGCTCTATTTGATCCTCTGATCAAACTGCAAGTTTCTTTAGCTAGAAACTCTCTGAGAAGTTGATCTCCTCTCGCTCTTTGTCACTAGTGCTTAGGCTAAAAATCTAAAACTTCAGAAATTTAACCCCACCATCACCTTCTGAATTTCTGCAACTTTTCTTCAGTCTTTTTTGGATTTGACAGATTCAGATCTGCATCACACTGGTAGGCTTCACTCTAATCCAACGTTGTTTCTGAGCTTCCTATACGCAGTAATTGCGTGGCCTTGCTAGGAGACAGCGTTAGACTGCGTCACCCTTCCCTCTGCATGAATCTGCCTCTGAAAACTGCGCTGTTCCTTCAGATCTACGTTTCTGTTGCTTCCTGCAGCTAGGACCCTCAGATTCTTGCTGGTGACCCTCCTAGATCTGTAATTGCTCTGATACCATGTGGAAATTTCTGAATCTTTACACTTAATGCAGAAATTATTGCTGTTAATTTGGTTATGCTCCTCCTACTTAGACAAGTTATTAATTGAATAAAATTCAAGTTAAAATCGAAGCAAAACAAATAACAGATCTCCACCAATTCAGATCTAGATAAAGTACATGCACACATAGACAAAGTAACATGTGCATTTCGAAACATAGGGTCCTTGAAACCAATCTCGAGTATGTTTATTATTAAGAATTTTTCTGAATACAACAAATCTGGGTTCCAGATCTGGAAAATCCGACAGAGAAATAATAGATCTACAACTCACTGACTGTTCTAAGGCGAAAATAATGAGTGATCCACACCCTCAAACTAGATTTACAAAACTCGTCAAACGTTAGGGCTCTATAAACTTCTGGGCCACGCTCTTGAAGCCTCAATTTCCCTTCGACTCCTCACATGTTCCTAAAGGTCTGTCTAGATCGGGTGATGCGTGCATCTTATGCCGCCTCTTAGGTCTCGCGTAACCTTGAGGGTTTCAGTAAAGAATTACGTTGTCCTTGAGGGACTACGCTCGTTCTTGCTTCTGCCTGCCTTCCTCCTACTTTTGCCGGCTTTCCGAGCCGATCTCTCATTTCTCTTGTGCATTCTAGATCCCGGGATCGATAATCCCCTTGGCCCAAATTTCCTCAGAATTGAAACACTTAGAATTCTTAGCAAACTGCCCTAGAATCTCACTAGCTTCAATGCTCTGGTCAGTTTGTTTACAAATGACCCCAAGCCTTTCTTTTATACTTTTCTCGTTGACAAATCAATGGCCATGATCAGATCTTGAATCAATGGCTAAGATTAAAAGAAATCTTGATCCGTGTGACTTAAGACAATTTCATCACATGTTTAATTAAATTCACTTTAATTATTTTATTTTCCTAAGTTTTAACTTAGAAATACATTAAAATAATTAATTAATTTAATATCTCCTAAACCAGATGAAATTTCCCAAATCCATTTATGGGTCTTGTAGATCAGGTGAACTCTAGTCCTTCCTCAAAATTTGGGACCTAGAGCACAATTGATGCTACCCCAAATACACAAAATCTCAACACTCCCTCTTAGCATCAAGGGTGTGCTCTAGCAATACATCACACTTATGCATTACATGATTTTGGGCACTGGTTCTACGCTGCTGAAGCTTGGCCTCCTGCCACTCAACTCTGCACTGCTGCTACCATTCTGTACCGCTGCCCATGACTCTGCCACTGCCACTGCAACCAATGTACTGCAGCTCCCTCTCGCAAAACTTGGGTCTTCTACTTGAAGACCAAGGATCAGGTTTTCGATGTGTTCTGCGATTTCAAGGCTCTTGTGAAAATTCAAACAGGAAAGAAGATCAAGATCCCGAGGACAGATAATGGAGGAGAATATACTTCAAATGAGTTCAAAGACTTCTGCAGAGAAGCATAGATTGAGAAGGAGGTCACTGTTCCATATAACCCTCAACAAAATGGAGTTGCTGAGAGGAAGAAGAGGACCATCATGGAAGCTGCCAAAGCCATGATTCATGACAAAAAAATTCCTTTTTTTGTGGGGAGAAGCTACAAATACCATTGTGTATGTCCAAAATAGGAGTCCTTGTCATGCCTTGGGAAGCAAGACTCCTGAAGAAGTGTTTACAGGCGAGAAACTGGAAGTTGGACGCTTGAGAATCTTTGGATGCCCTGTCTACTTTCATGTATCAAAGGAGAAGAGGTCCAAGCTAGAAGCTTTAGGAAATAAAGGTGTGTTTGATTGGGGTTCTGATAAAGATGCTGCCCTTGGGAATGCAAGGAACTCTCCTGTCCCTGCCAACATTGAGAGATGGGATGATGCTATGGATGTATATGCTGAGCCTTTCATGCCCGAGCTTGACCTTGTAGATGAGCCCGTGGCACCCATTGATCCTTTGGATCTTCCTCCATGTGATCCTCCCATAAGGAAGAGACCTCTATGTCTTTGTGATACATTACAGGATGCTGAGAGACACTTAGGCCCGAGAGGCACCTTCAGAGAAAGCAAGCAACCTCGCAAATATCAAGGATATGCAACTTTGATGGGTGACTATACAATCTGAACCTTGCAATTATGAAGAAGCTGTGAAGGAACAGGTTTGGAGGGATGCCATGGTCGAGGAATATGAGTCCATCATGAAGAATAATGTATGGGAGGTGGTTCTGAGACCTGAAGAGAAGTTTGTTGTGTCTTCCAAGTGGTTGTACAAAATAAAACATGTCGCTGATTGTAGTATTAAGAAGTTCAAGGTGAGATTCGTGGCTAGAGGATTCTCGCAGAAAGAGGGAGAAGATTATTACGAGATATTTGCACCTGTTGCCCGATTCACTACCATCCGATCCATCATTGCTTTCGCTGCTAACCAAGGTTGGAGTCTGTTAGTTTTTGTAGCATTAGATGTTCTAGCCACGAAATTTGGTGGAGAGGCTAGAATACACAAGATCTCCAAAACCCATAAATTGTTTCTGGAAATTCCACCTAGAGATGGCTTAATTAGGTTATTAGCCAATTTTTAAAATATTTCCTAAGTCTAAACTTATGGAATATGGCTAATTAATTAGGATTATTTAAGTCAAGGTGAGAATTCTCTAGAAATGCACACAGATTGATCCAGAAATGATCTGAGCCATTGATTAAGATCTAATCTTGGCTGTTGGAGTCCCAACAGGAAGACATAAGAAGGGCTTGATGTGGTGATGGAGAATGCACCAGAACACCAGAAGTTCGATTTCCTTGGCATATCAACTTCCAGAGTAGCAGCAGTCAGCTGTCGGATAGCCAGAGATCGAAGCAGTGAGTGGGGTATAGACAGTGGTCTGGAGGAAGTTTTCCAGATTTGGAGAGGCAGCAGCGAGGGCTGAGTTATTCTCAGTGAGGCAGCGCAGAGGATTGCACAATTGCTTCAGAGAAGTAGTTCAATTTAGCTAGAGAGAAATTCATTCTCAGTTCTAGATGCTGTGCAAAGGGTCTAGACAGAGACAGGCATAATGACTTCATCAGAGGAAATTTAGAGGCTTGAAGTCATAGGGTCTACGTAGAGCAGCGCAAAAGTTGACGCAGAGGGTCTAAGAGGCCAAGTTTTCTAAAGGAAGTTGTGCCGGGATTGCTTGTGGAAGAAGGGTAATTCCCTTAAAATAATTCTGCCTAGATTTTCTTGGTGTTTGGATTGCCAGTTGGGCATCCATAGATTGTACTCAGATTCTCACTGTTGCATAGTAATAAAATCCTCACTGTTGCACCGGTTTGCCCAAGTTGGGTTTTTCCAGGGACAATTGTCCAAATATAACGGTGTCAGTTTATGTCTGCATGCTAGTATTTTCTCAGTTTCCAATGCTATTTTCTTGCGCAATTTATTTGTGAAAATCACAATGTGAATTATTTGGTATTTGCTGTAGTGAACTGCAAATAATTGTTAAATAAGTTAACAATTAGGAAAATAATTTCCAGTTGTTGTGATAGATGAAATTTTCATGGAGTCTTCACCATATGGATGTGAAGACAACCTTTCTTCACGGCATACTAAAGGAAGAGGTGTACGTGGAACAACCTTAGGGCTTTAAGGAGCATGACATGAAAACCCATGTTTGCAGATTGAAGAAAGCCCCTCTATGGATTGAAGCAAGCCCTCAGGGCTTGGTATGCTTAGATCGATGGATACTCGATGAAGCTGGGATTTACTAGAAGCATTGCCGATCTGAACCTCTACTTCAAGGTTGTCTAAGGTATGCCTTTGATTTTCGTTTAATATGTTGATGACTTATTCTTGATAGGAGCATAGCCTCTGATTCTCCAGTGTAAAAGGGAGCTTGCCTTTGAGTTTCAGATGAAAGATCTTGGGTTGATGCACTATTTCCTGGTCTTAGAGGTGTGGCAGAGACCTAATGAGATTTTCCTTAGTGAGGGAAAATATGTTGTCAAACTCTTGGAGAGATTTGGAATGGTGGATTGCAAATCCATGGCCACACCGATGGAGGCTAACTTCAAGAAGTTAAGTGGTGAAGTGTTGATTTTTGGATAGCATCAGATGTGCTCTAGCTTTGAAACTTTGTGGAGGGGCTAGAACACATGAGATCTCCAAGACCTAGAAATCGTTTGGAGAAATTCCACCTGGAGCTAAAGTTATTCAAATAATTAATTATTTTAATGGGGGTCCTATGTCTAACTTAGGGAAATTAAATAATTAAAGTGAATTAATTTAGACATGTGGGTGAGAATGTTCCAAGTAACGAGGATCAAGTCTTTTCTAATCTTAGCCATCTATTTGAGATTAGATCACAATTGTTGATTCTTCAACGAGAAAAGTATTAAAGGAAGGCTTGGGGTCAATTGGAGAACACACACACAGAGTCTAAGAGTTTGAATTCTTCTGACGGAGCAGTGCTCGAACGAAGTTCAGATCTGAGTGATTCAGTGCAGTGAGGGGTAGTTTGGCAGCGGGATTTTCATCCAAGGCCGAGAATACAATAGCAGAGAGGCAGCGTAGGCCCAGGAGGGGTGACACAGAGCCAACAGGGCTCACGCAGAGGGACGCAAAGCCAGAGAGGGTGACACAGTCACTTAGAGAGCTGCATTGGGGTTTCTGTGGGGCAGATTGGGCAACCATCCAGCGTTTTGATTTCTGAGCCAGGAAGGCTCACGGAGAGGGTGATGCAGCGCCTGGAGAAGGTGACGTGGTCTAGCTTGCTGTAGCCATCGCTCAACAACACTAGCGACTACGTAGTCACTTGTGGGGTTTCTTCATCCAGTTGTTGGATCAACCATAATATTTGTGTCCAGATAGAGGTACTTATGCCGAGGAAATTCTCTGTTGGGTGAGTCGGATTTGGCACCCTAGCTTGTATTCAGAAATCTGCTTAATAATAAAACTCTCAGAACTGCTGCACCGATTTTCCCGCATTGGGTTTTTCCGGGGACATTTGTCCGAAAAATATGTGTGTCCTTTGTCTAGATGTTTTGCTTATTCTTCAGTACTTGATCTGTATAATTGTGTAGGTTGCAGTGTATTTACTTTGATGTTTTCATGTATTATTTAGAAAATAACTTGTTAAGTTAAATCAAACAAGTAGAAGTAAATCAGATTTATTGCAATAGGGTTTTTGGTTTAGATTCAGAAAATTTCACATGGTATTAGAGCATTTGCAGATCAGGAAGAGTTGAAGCCATCAATAGAAGCCCGAAGAAAATTTGCTGCAGGAAGGTAGCTGTCCTGAGAGACAACGCAGATCGAGAGAGAGGCAAGGAAGGGTGACGTAGTCACCTGTGGGGCTCACACAGAGCCTGCGTCAGCCAGGAGGGGTGATGCTGTAGCTGCATTAGTGGCAACGCAGTGTTTGTTGGGCCAACTTAGGGGTTTTGAGCCTCCGTCTTTCCAGTTTCTGTGGCTGGAAGTGCAGATCGTTTTTCTTTAGTAGTTGCTAGTGGGGCATTGTTTCTATTGGTGCAGAACAATGTCTAGTAGGGCGTGGCAAAGTAGAGGGCAACAGTTCCTCAACAGACTTCTTGCCAAGAAGTCTAGATTCAGTGCTGATCAACAACAAAGAGTGATCAGAAAGGACTGATTCGACATCAGTTGGCGGAGGATTTTCGGGAGGAAAATCGTTTTTCAGAGGGAGCTTGTTCCCTAGAGGATTTCTAGTGCCAAAGAAATCCAGATTCGAGTTTTGCTGGGGCAATAGAAAAAGAGGGAGAAAGCAACTTGTTCGGCATTCAGTTGTTTGGCAGGGATGGCAGCCAGTGGGTTGCATGACATCGAGGGAATGTCTTGCTCAAAGAATTCCGAGCCAAGGAATTCGTTTTCTCACTGCAGAGCAGCAGTAGTCGAGAGCGGATCCACATACTCTAGTAGGGAGTGCGTAGAGCCAGTCAGCAGCGGCGCAGAGGCGAGAGGAGGCATTCAACATTTTGGCGAGATCATTTCCTTCTCCAGTTTTGAGTTTCCATATATTTGCAGCTCGACAGGGATCTGGCCAAGATATCGACTTCCAGTTGCCAGAGGAAGTGCAAGTTGTCTAGTGCGAGTTGCATAGAGAGGAAGGTACCCAACCCGGGACTAGGGTTGAAAGGGTCACCAAACCCGGAGGAGTATGAGAGTGAAGGGGCAGGATCCTTGAGGTGTCTCAAACTCTTGGATCACATACGAGCTATGGGAGCCCTTAAGGACAGTAGCAGGATGATTGGAGTCAGTTGGTGCGGAGGATAATGGAGCAGCATTGGCAGAGCTAGGACGCTGAAGTCTTGAATAGTGCAGAGTAGAGGCGACAACAACATGGTAGCATCGTAGAGGTTGATGGGATTTCAACAATGCAGAGGTAGTGCTCACGCAGTGCAGAGCAGTGGCAGCTCAAGTTAAAATGATGTTGTTCGAAATCCCGATAGAATTGAGGGGAAGGCAATGTAGTGTTTGTAATGGTTAGCATGGCTCTTAATACAAGCAAGAAGGATCCTTAAAGCCATCTCATGAAAATACTTTGCACGACTAGCATAGGAACCATATTTTGAATAGCAAACTTCCCCATTATTCCCACAAAGCACCACCCTATCAGTTGCTGTGCACATTAACATCGCCCCATCTGCAATTGACTGTACTGCAGAGTCCAGAAAAATAGAAGGTGACCCATAAGGATCAAGATCAACCTGGATAAGATTGATGGAACCCGCAGACTACAGAAAAAAACATCGTGGTTGGTCAAAGAAAATGGCAAGAGTTGTTTCTGCAACTGCTAAAGAAAAGACATGAATTACCCATGACCTTTCCTTAGAAAAACATTCATATTTTGGAATACCAAGGAACGCTGCTACCAATTGGGATTGATATTCGAATTTAGCTATAATTTTCCTTTTGCCATGTAAAAACATCCTAATTTTAATTTTCTGCATATTTATTCCAGAATTAGTTCCTAACATATGCTTCTCTTCTTGCCATATGGTTTGTATGGGTGAAGGAGTTTTTCCATGTTTTAACTCTGATTGGACAAACTTCCAACTATCAACTTTTCTTGTTGCCCAAGTGTCTGGCACTACTATTGGTGGAATAACCTCATCATCATTATGGTTTCCTCTATCTTCCTCCTCATCATATTTGTTGTTGGGATCATCTTCATCTTCATGTGGATCTTCTTGTTTCTCAAGATAGCCTTCTTCCATATTATCTTTATTTGAATCATCCTCATCAATTTCTGCTACTTCAACAGATTCCTGGCTAGTAGGCTCATCTTTGTTTTTAAGATCACCTTCATTATAATTTGAAATTTTCATGACTTGATCTTCTGCAGAATGTAGTGATTCTTCATGATTATCTTCTGAATTTTCTGAATTGGCTGAATTGTTCTGTTGACTATGTTCAATATTCGGGAATATTGGTTTTTGCATTAGATTAATCTTGTCCAAAATGGCGTTTATCTTCTGCATTGCTTTGTTATGATTGTCTGTGGCCTCGCTATGATTTAGCCAAATTTGTCTTTTTATCCGATCTATTGTGTCTTGAAGTTTTTTAATGTTGTCAGAATTTCCTGTAACCTTATCCTCAAGATTGATTAATCTTTTAGTGAATTTATTGGAATTATTATTGATCTTACTCTCAAGATAGATCAACTTTTTGTTGAAATCGTCCATCGTCATTGATGAAGACATCTAGCGACAGCGAATTCGAGGCACCGCATGTAACAGCTGAAGGCAGCCAACAGTGGCATAGGTGCTTCCTTCCAGGGGAGAAGATCGCTTCTCTGATACCAAATGGAACAACAAAGCTGTAGGCTTGTTGACTTTAATTGTAAAATACACAAGAGGTATTGTAATAATAATAATAATAAAAATAATAATAATAATATATATATATATATATATATATATATATATATATATATATATATAATGTATAAGAGATGATGATAAAATGTTACAATGAGGCCCTGTTTATATACCTATGCAGGTGGCCTTTCATGGATGGGCCCTTTCACTAACTTATCGACTACTTAATAATCCTTATTTGACTATTAACAATTATATTTATTATATTCGTTATGAATTATATTCATAACACCAAACCTCTGAAGTCTGATATAATAAGGGTTTGCTTTAACAATTAACCAAAACTTTGGGTTTTGGTTACGTCTTGTTAGGTCCCCGTAATTTGTTAAATTTGGAAGACCAAATGTACAAGGGTAACATCAAACCAGTCTTTGGAGTCCTAGGACCTAGCATTCCTGGACTCAGAGAGGGCTCTTTCTATATTTGTATGAAAGATATGAACTCGATTGATTTTAAGGTTTTGATTTTAGGTTAGTTATAAGGATTAGGGTTTGTTTGTTTGTTTGGTTGGGTAGGTTGTCAAGCAGAATAGATAGAGTGAGAGAGGTTTAAACCATTGGGCTATGGAGTCTGCAAAAGCTCTTGAAAGGTAGAACAATAGTCAGAGGTGTTTCGGAGGGCAAGTATAACAAAGCTAAATGGATCTAAAACTTATGTGAATGAAGTGAACATTAAATTGTGAACATAGTAGGTGCAAAGGGCAGTTAAGAATCCTTTGACAAATACTTTACCAAGAATTTCCTTTAAGATTACTAAGCATAAAAGAAATAACCAAAGACAGGGCATGCCATAAGCTTCTTTGACCAAACCATAGCAAGTAAATATTTAAGACAACAATCCAGTGAATCATAGAAAGCAAGAAACTTGTAAGTCTTCTAGTGATTTCACCTCCAAGCAAAGAAAACATTTAAGATAAACATATAGTAGAGATCAAAGAGTAGGGAACTCCTAATTTCCTTAATCAAACTACAAAGACCTCCAAAGCAACCATTTAAGATGAATAGAAGGGCATGGAAAATCATAAACCTCTTCAGCTAAACCTAATTAGCAATACTTCAAAGCAAAGACCTTAAAAACAATGTTTAAGTTACATCAAAGAGCAAGGCTAACCATGAACTACTTTGACATTGGCTTCATCAAATCATCTTTAAGATAAACAAGTATAAGTGGAACTAGAGAGCATTTAAGGATTCTCTAATCTGACCTAGCAGTGGAAAACATACAAGCAATAGAGAGCAGACAGAGCTACGGTGCCTCTAAACAACATTTCTTAGCCTAAAATTTCTGTCCTACTGCATGAGAAAGATGAAACAAAATGATAACATAAGAAAACAAGCACTAAATAAGAAACACATCACCATTAACTATGTTCATGAATCCTGCAAGTGAGCTTGCTCCATTGTCATGCACATCAAGACATCCACAAAATCCAAAGCCAAATTCTCCTCAATCTTCAAGTCTATGATATTTTTCTCAATAATCATCCATCATTGTACAATGAGGCCTCAATGCAGTATTTAACTAGCAAGGAGGACCAAAACCCTAACTAGGGTTTTCAAAATGTCATTAATACATCATAAATGCCATTTTTGTCTAAAGAGGCCATGCAAGGCCCAAGGCACAAAATATCTAAGTTAATAAATGCAAAATAACTTCAAACCTAAATTCTGAGCTAACTAGGAGTGATTTGCCTTAGAAGTCCTCGAAAATATCTTTTTCAATAAATTTGTGTCTTTTGTTGACTTTGCAGGCAAGGGCGCAGCGCCTGTACTAGGAAAAATTGCCTGTTTTGAAGCTGAGATTTGGAGGCCTTCCCGGTGTCCAAATGAGCTCCATGATAGCTCATTGGAAAGCTTGTCCAGTCTAGTTTCCAAAACTACCTTTAGTTTCCTGATTGGAGTCCATTTACTTGCTCAAAAACTCATTCTCCCAAGACTGCTTAGGGCACAAAGCCAATGCTGAAAAGAGGGCAGAATGGTGAATTTTTGCTTGTTTTTGGCACTTTTGGAGGACCAGTTTTGCTCCAAATGAGCTGAATTTTTTTTGTGGGTGATGTCCTTGACTTGATGAACATGAAAATGTAAACCATTCCTCCATTGAGTGCCCCAAAAAAGATCACAGCGCCAACACTGGGAAAAATTGCTTGTTTTGCAGCTGAGATTTGGAGGCCTTCCCGGTGTCCAAATGAGCTCCATGATAGCTCATTGGAAAGCTTGTCTAGTCTAGTTTCCAAAACTACCTTTAGTTTTCAGAATGGACTCTATTTACCTGCCCAAAAACTCATTCTCCCAAGACTGCAAAGGGCACAGCGCCAACGCTAAAAATAGGGCATAAAGGTGATTTTTTGGGTGTTTTTGGCACTTTTGGAGGACCAGTTTTGCTCCAAATGAGCTGAAATTTTCTGTGAGTGATCTCCTTGGCAAGATGAACATGAAAATGTGAGCCATTCCTTCATTGAGTGCCCCAAAAAAGAGCGCAACGCCAGTGGCGCTGCGCCCTTGGCCCTTCAAATCAGTCAAAAACCAAAATTTACAAAAAGATGCCAAAATTTGAATTTGCCTTGCTAATTATGTTGGGGATGCCTGTAGGGATGCATCAACAAGGATGTCATTGTTTTCTTTGTCTTTTGCCTCCTTTTCTTTGGCTAAGGCTTTCTTCAATCCAACTGTCCTTGGCCTCTTCCTAGGAAGCTGTTCTTTCTCTTCTTCATCAATGACCCTTTCCTTACCTTTGTCAAGCTATTTGGTTGATGTAGAAGGCATGGCCCCTTGCCTCTTGAGGGCAACAAACACATGCCTATTTCCCCTATGTTAGGTCAAAGTAAAAGGTTCAATTTTACTAATCATAGTGCCACATGTCTCACTGCCATATCATTGGTATCATCACTGCTTTCATGGCTGCTCTCATCACTGCCAACATCATCACTACTATATGCTTCACTGCCCTCACTGTCATTATGCTCTTTTCCTTGCTGCTTTCTTCTTCACTGACATCTGCCTTACTGATTGATTTTTTTATTATTTGATTCCTCATTGTTTTCTTCCTCATTGGCATCTGCCTCCTCATTGCCTTCTGTATCATTGACATCCTCCTTACTGTCATTTTTGCTCTTTTCTTCGCTGCTTTCTCCTTCACTACCACTGTCCTCTCTTTTTGACATTTTGACCACTCTGCCTTTGGAAAACTTTAAGACTGCAAACGGAAATGAGATGAAGGGATGGTGGAATGGCAGCTTTTACAAGTGAATGAGTGAGGGTGTAAGTACATGGGAATGAGGGATAAGCTAACCACTCAATGAAAAACCTTTGCTGATATGTCAAACTCTGTTTTGCCAACCTTGGGGTGTAAATGGGAATGGAATGAAAAGATGTTGATGAAATAACAGTTTAGGTTAATGAGGGTATAGGTATCTTAGGCTGAGTGAGAGGCTAAAACACTTAAAGACAACCCCCAGCTGTGCAATCACTCTTTGTTTTGACTGATACTCTTCATAGGCAGAGGGAGTGAGTTTCAAACAGTGGTTTCAAGCATGAAATTTAGGGTTTGATTTCATCCAATTAAAACATCAAATATGCTTGAAAATGTGGTTAGGTGATGGTACTTACCCTCAAGAACACTTGATGAACCCTTGGCAGAGATTTGGAGGTGTGTTGACTTGATTTGAGTGTTTGCAGGGTGAAGGAAGCCCTCCTAGCCAAGGGTGCAATGCCAGTGCTGAGGGCACAGCGCCGACTCCTGAGCGCGCAACGCCTTTTTGCAGAGGGCATTTGGAGACCTTCACGGTGTCTAAATTGGACCCATGATAGCTCGTTGGAAAGCTTATTCTGTCTACCTTCCAAATCTACCTTTTGTTTGCTGATTGGAGTTGATTTGACCTGTCCAAAGTTGATTCTCCCAAGACTGGTCAAAAGGTGTTGAATGATGGTGCAGAAATGCAGAGTGCTGGTGCAGACAACTTTTGGAGGCCCTCCTTAACTCCAAATTGAGCTCATGATAGATCATTGGAAAGCTCTTCCAGTCTAGTTGTCTTTTGATTCATCAAGCAAGTCATTTGGACACTCAAGCTATGAGAAAACTTGATTTTCCCAAGGTCACTCTGGAAGTGCAACAATTCTCTCGTGACATCTGTATTTTTGACATTGCTCTAAAACCATGACACCTGTGTAAAATCTGAAGGAGGTTTTTCTTCTTGGACACATGATGGACAAAAACCTCTCTCACATTTGTCAAATTCACCTTTATTTGTTCGGAAACAAAATTTGAAGCGAAATTGGCCTTGTGTGTTTCCTCCATGTAATTTTCTGCAAGTGATCATTGTTTGGCACTCTACTTGGGCCATCAAGCTCAAAAACCCTAGTTTCCTCAAGACCAAGTGGTTCTCTTTCTTCTGCTGTAAGTTGTCTTCATTTAGGAGCAAACCATCTACCTTATCAATTCCTTCAGCTGATGGACCTCTTAAGACTCCTGCAGAAGTGTTAAAATCTTAACATTTTCCTCATGTGCAAACTCTGAAACTGAATGGATAGTCTTTCTTTAGAACTCTTTAGGTTTTTCTTGAGTAACTATGTGTTGACCTTCTATTACATCCGTGCCAACTTCTTATCAAAGGAGAAGAGTGTTTGAAACACCAATGATGACCTTAAGACATGTGAAACCCTAATTGACCTAGTGGGGGGGTTCTTTGACCATGATCTTGACTGAAAATAGGCTTGGAGGCTTCAAGTTAAAACAGAGTATTTGTCAAAGTGCTGTATTGAAGATCCAAAATCCAATGTACTTGATTTATCTAAAGAGCCTACAGAGATAGTTTTGAGACCATCAATGCTTGAGGAACCTGGAGAATATGGGAATGAGTAGGCTATGGGAAACCCTAGAGGGAAAGTGGAGTTATGGGCAAGGGAAAAACAGAGTAATGAGGTCATAGGCAAGGAAAAATGATGGAGATGAGTGGCACAAGCCCATAAGGAGTCTTTTAGGAGTGGCAGGGTGACCATGAAATGGCAAGGTTGATAGAATAGTGAAAAAATTTCTATAAGAATAATGAAGGCAGTGAGATTTCTAAAACTTACAATGTTCAAAAAATGTTGTTTTTAGAAATTTAGAATCAATCTATAGTCATCTACAACTAGTGAAAAATACTGATGACTAACAGTGGCTTCACTTGGGGAGGGCAACTCTTTTTCAGGAGGTGTCAAGAACCTCAGAGTTCAGATCTTTGAGTTTTGAAGATCAGTACCTTACTTGTACTTGGCAGATCCCTCTTCCTTCATTTGCTGATTTTACTCTTTTGAAGCTATGATCTCAAAAATATGAAAAGACATGATTGCTTCAATATCAGTTCTACCTACCCATCATACTTTGCCTAACATTTTTTTTTTCTCCTTCCGGATGCACTTGGATTGGCAAACCCTTGACATCATTTTTCTTTTGAAAGCATAAAAACTATGTACTTCTACACTTATCACTTCCAAGAGTTCAGAGTAGGCTAATGAACTCTCTTATTCTATATCTATTCTACTTATCTGTCAAGATTAAGCTGTTTGACAAATTTTATTCTCTAACCTACTAACATGAAATTTAAAACATGACAAACCAAGTTTAAGCAATCTGATTTGTCATGGGCTGTGGCATTTTGGAAAAGCTGCACACAGACTTTATTTTCGTACAATTGAAAACTAGAAACTTGAGGGCTGTGATTTAGAATTGGTTATGCATCCCTCTCATTTATATTTGGTTCATATTTAAGCTTTGGGAACCAACATCTTTTCCTAATCTAATCTTCTGACAAGCCAAGTTTACATGGTTTGGCAAATTCTCTTTCACTAACCTATCAGCAACAATTTAAAACATGTTTAATCATGATTAGGCTGTATGACTAAGCAAGACTCTTCTTTTTCAACAAGTAGTGGCATTTAGGCTTGCACACTTTCAGCAATACTCTTTTCTTTTTTGGTATGGGGCTGTACCTCTTATTTCTATCTGCCCTCCTTTTCTTCTTTTCTGTGTCTTTGTCTTTTTGTCAAAATAATTTGAAACTAAGAACTAAAAAATGCTCACAACGCTGAGCTTATTTGCATGCCTATCTATCCTAATCTAATGAAATTTCTACTTCCCTAAATGATGCAATAATTCTAGTGCAGCCAATTGAGCAGCAGTAAAAATGGGTGAACAACTTGACTGCTTGTCAGAGGAAACATCAGTATACCTTGATTATGTGTCTTTCTAACCAAAGTTATCATATATAGTGGCAACTTCTGATGTATTTGATTCTTGTAAAGAATCCATGTCTGGAAATCTGAGCCAATCAGGACCTTCATGTAATCTGCTATAGGATCAACAAAAGCATGATGTAAAATTTTTGCTTCTAGGCCTTTCATGACTAGTTGGTCATCTGCATCCCACATATCAACTCTGAAAACCTCATCTTCAGTCTGGTTCTTGAAAGCACAATCATCCTCAGCCTCTTTTTCATGATAATCCGATTTGGCAGCCTCATCATGTTCTGTTATGTTGTCTTTAAGCAACCCTGGTGTGCCTTGACTGAGTGGAATGGATTCTGCTTGTAGGCCTTTGGTATGGACATTCTCTGGTAATAGGTCTTCTTGAGAAGGTAGTCCAGCACCAGCATCAATCTATTCTATAGTCTCTGTATGAGAAAATGCTTCAGTAGATAAGTCAGCAGTAGAACAAACAAACATATCTTCTTTGCATAAACATTTGGAAGCTGGTTGTATGTTTAGGATCTTATTAATTTCTTCTTCAGTTAACAGAGGAGGTGTTTTTCTCTTTTTTTTTGGATAGAAATATGATGTTTGTCTTCCTTTTGTGACTGATCATAAGGCTGAATGTCTTCTCTGTTGTTAATAACAATACTCAGAGACTGCTGATTTCTAATTGTATTAGGGTTGTCTTTGATGAGCTGAAATGAAGCATAACCAAAAGGTAAAGACCCTTCCCTTTCTCCCAAAATTTCTACACTTTCTTCTTCACTCTCATAGCTAATTTGTATTTGCTGATCACTATTTTTGAGCTGCTGAAAATGACTGTCTTTGTTCCATAAACTAGTTACTGATTTTTCTGTAGGGTTAGCTTGAGTTTGGGGAACATAATCATCGTCATATTTATCATACTTGGGTAGCTTATTCATAGAAGGAACGTTATCCAATATGCATACTAGATCAGCAGATTGCTCCACCATATGTTGATCTATAAGTCTATTTTTTGACCTATGGTAGTTGGGATTAGAAGGAGAGTGCTTATGGCCAAGATATTCTTCTTTTCTTGGGATTGAAATACAATGGTTTTCTTTTTCTTGTGAAGGCTGGTCATAAGGCTGAATGTTTTCTTGAGCCTCACATAAAAGAGATGAAGAATCATCACTTGTCCCTTTAGATAGATCTTGTGGATCCTCCTTTATTTCCTGACTGATTTCATCCTCAACCAACGCCTTTTGATTGTCATGATAGTTAACTTGATTATGAAATGCATGAATTTCCTCTAATAGATTTTCACTGATGCCAATTTCCCAAATCTCCATCAATGTTTACAAGGTATTGTATGAGATCTTCAGATTGATCACAACAATTTTCAGCTAATGATAGAGATGGACAATTTTCTTTATAATGCTCATAAAACACCTGGTGGAAATCCTTTAAAGAGAACAAACTACCGGGTTTCAGTCTTTCATACCATTCCCTTGCTTCCCCTTCTAATGTCCCCATGAACATTTTCATTAGGTAGTCCTCATGCCATTCAACTTTTAACCTCCATGTATGTATATGAAATTTGATGAGATGTAACAAGGGGTCATCAAACTTTTCATCTTGAAACATAGGCAGGTTGGTGCTCCAATTTATTTGAGGCATTTTGTGGGGGAATCCAGGAATATGATCTCTACTCATTGGAGCATATCTCCGTTGTATCCTTGAATCCATCTTTGTTAATCAAAAGGGTCACTGCATCTTTTCAACCAGTCTAGAGTCTTCTACTAATGGAGTCTTTAGGTCTATTGAGAGTTGTGGAGTCGCCAGGTGGATGATTTCAACTTTGTTGTCCACCATCAGCATTATTAGGATTGATTAATGCATTCCCAGGGGAGTCTGTGAGGACTAGTGGGGTCAACAAGGCTACTGAAGACCAACGGAGTCACTAGGTGGATGACGCTTACTGTTTTGAGGATGTATTTGTTGTCCACCATCAACGACTAAATACCAATCTAAGGATGCTTGTGGGTTTTCTGAGGTCCTAAGGAATACTTAGATTGTCACTGACTCAGAACGTCCCACCATGATCGCCATTATGTTAGGTCCCCGTAATTTGTCAGATTAGAAAGACCAAATGTACAAGGGTAACATCAAACTAGTCTTTGGAGTCCTAGGACCTAGCCTTTCTG